>VZTF01004507.1:2096989-2160814 GCA_013397755.1 Cnemophilus loriae | reverse complement strand
CGGGCCGGGGCCGCGGGCGGGCGCGATCCCCGCCGGGCGCGGCCGGGCTCCCCTTCACACGGGCTGCCCCTCACACGGGTTCTCTCTCGCACACGGGCTCCCCCTCACACGGGCTCCCCCTCACACGGGCTCCCTCTCGCACGGGCTCTCTCTCGCACACGGGCTCCCTCTCACACGGGCTCCGCTCAGCCGGGTGCGTGCCCGCCGGCCCCCTGTGTCCCCCTCTTGAGCTCCTAACGCCAGCTTCGTGTGCCACAACTGCTGGGGGAACACAATAAAGGCGTCATTCTTGCTTTCTTCTAGCGATCTCCAAGCGCTTGCAATTTTATAACTAGGATGACAATAGTACCTATAGCATTGAGTGTGTCTGGGCTGGCTGAAGGAATTTGTCTTGGCAAAATCCCGTTTTCCTGTACCACGCTGCACTAAGTAATCACAGTTTGTGATTATGCCGACAGGAATCCTCAAGCCCGGTTCTCTTACTTGCTACTCTTCATACACCAATGGCATTTACATCAGCGCTACCAAATCACTTAAAAAGAGGATGCAGGAACAACAGTATGAACCACCTGGGTACAAAACTCATTTGTTTTTAATGAGGCGGTGTACGATGCCAGATATCATATTATAAGCATTTCCTTTCTTTTACTCAGTGATCGCTTGGTAGCTGTTATTTCCTACCTCAATTCAAGAGAAGTGTTATATTGCTGTTAGATTTGCTATATGACTATAATCAAGTATAGAAACATACATTCTACCACCACTTTTGCATGCATCTCCCCTTATAAGCTGTGTGAACGTTTCATGCGAAAGGACGTCAAAGTCAGGCAATTGGGTAACTAAACTTATTAGAAAGCAGCCTTATCTGAGGAGTTCCAAGGTGTCCTAAATTGACAGAGCCTCAAGACGTGCCACATGTTTCTGTTTGGCATATACTTACCTTTTTTTTCTCCCAGATTCTGAAATATCTAAATATTTTTACCTTTGAGTATGCTTGAAAATGTCATTTAAAGTTCCAAAATACTTCCTATGTTATTTTTCTGACTAACATCAAACTGGAGCTTATTGATCACTTTAATCTTAAATTATCCTTAAAGCTCTTCAGATTTACATCTTACACCGATATAAATCTTAGTTCAGTTGGAAGAGTCTTTTGAGCTCAAATTTCAAAAGTATCATCAGCATAAACAAGATCAGGATCAGCCCATAATACACAAGTAATAAATGTAAAGGACTGAATGAAAACCCACACAAAAGTATGAATTAGCATTTCTGTCTGCTGAGAATTCAGTACCCTCCTTTTTTGGATCCCTTACAAATCTACTAAGATTCAAGCAGTTTGCAAAACGATACTCCACTATATACAGCTGAGTATCAGCTAAAAGAATAAATTATTTTAACTCTTCTTAAAATTATTATAATGTATATATCAAAGATTCGATGCTTTTGAAGCTTGTGTAAGTACGTATTAGACAAAGACTTATTAGAGTGGTAGAAGTTGTTTATATTTTTGTTGCTTATGTTTTTAAAAGCATATTATTTCTAAGGAAGGAAGAAAAGGCTTTTCTTTCCAGTATAGCCAAAGATGCCTGATTGCAAAATTCAATCAGTCCTAAAATTAAAATTAGGAGGCCGGATCAGCATGAAAGAAATTGTGTTATAAGTCAGTGTTAAGATGTTATTGATAGAAAAGCTAATGCAATACATTTTCTTCTGTCACACGTTTCTGGCCCAAAGCAATTTGCCAACCAGCAAACCACCTCAGCATAAACACCGGGGAGCCCCTGCTGGGTCCTGGAAATCCCGCTTGTCTGCAAGTGCACAATATACAAGGCAAATCTCCATAAAGCTCAGTGCCACAGTTGAATACAAACACTCCTCAGGTCCTGCTGTGACTTGGCATACCCCGCTGGACAGCTGGAAACTGAGAGGAAAGGAGCTGCTGCCAATAACGGGTTACAGGGGATTGTCGGTGCAAAGTTTCCTGGAAACAGGCAGCAACTGACATTATTATTTCGTTGGAGGATACTGATGTGATATATAAGAGATATGCAATGATACACAGTTGCATTTGATAAATATTTGATAGGATATACAGTAAAACAGCACCTATTTGATACGATCCATGTGCATCAGCTAGGAATTAAACTCTGAGAAAAACAAACAGAACTTGTCTCAGTCTTACATTTTACTCAGCATAATTCTGGATATCAGATATTGCCCTGAATGTCATTTTATTATGTGTATCAAAAAGATTTAGTATGCTAAGGGTCATGAATGTATATCTAACACCTTTGCAGCTGCAGTTTACTGTAGATAGATTGCATACAGTCACTCTTTCATTTTTTTTCTTGGAACCACTTGCAATGAATTGCTACCGGCGATCATTAAAAAAAGATTGCTCTTTTTATGTAGCTTCAATATATGCTACTTATAAATGCTACTTATATGCATTCTGGTGTGAAGAATGCTTCAAAGACAATTCAAAGATATAAATGAAATGGCTAAACTAAGGATTGGCATACACGATCATTATTAGTCTAATGTAATATAATTTTTAACATAAAGAAGCTACATTTTCTAACCCTGAATAAAAGCCCAGCATTCTCTATGCGTTATAATAAATTAATGCAATAAAACAGGTACACTTATCCTGTAAAGAAGCTTATTAAGCAGATTGCTAGTGCTGCAAAATTCAGCACACAGTAAACAATACTTTTTTTGTTAGAATAATGACTTACAGTTTATTCTTTTATATTGTGTAGCACTTGGGGACCACAT
This sequence comes from Cnemophilus loriae, assembly GCA_013397755.1. Classification (NCBI taxonomy): domain Eukaryota; kingdom Metazoa; phylum Chordata; class Aves; order Passeriformes; family Corvidae; genus Cnemophilus; species Cnemophilus loriae. The sequence goes on along the minus strand of VZTF01004507.1, from coordinate 2,158,033 downwards.
CCATTTACCAAAATAATACCAAATTAGTACTGCAAATATTGAAATCAGACCTTTCAGACTAACCAGTGGCCTAATTTTCTCTTCAATCTGCTCTTAATCTCAATTCATCAATAACACTGCCTTATTACAGGACTTTGACAGTGAGCTAGAGCTTTTGATAAATTATACATCTCAAGCCAGATTTAAAATTTGAAGCTCAAGTGCTAATTATCTGTACAGGCCTAGTTAATAACGAGATTTCTTGTTAAGTATCTGATCACAGCATGGGCATCATTTGTCAAGAACCTCAAGTCTACCTTGGAGACTAGCTCTTCGAATTCTCCCTTGCCTACCATATGTAAAATTGGGATCTTTGTTTCTATAATAACCTTTTATTAGGAAGCTGACATAATGATTAAGTTCGCTGTAGACACATACAATGAGTTAGACAATTACCCTTGCTGCTTTAAACTACTCAGGCTCCTAGCAAGACAAAATAATTAATATTGAATTTTAATTTGATGTGTTCCACATTTAAACCCCAATTTGCAAAGTACACCTGGAAGGCTGCCGCTGTTTCCTTGCAGTTTGTGCTGATGAAATAAAAGCTCCTGCAGTTTGAATGTAAAAGCACAGAAGGCACGATGCACCACAATCACTTCTCAGTGGAGCAAAGAATTTTCGAGCATTAATGGGAAAGGTAATTACCTAGGTCTAACTTTATAGCCTTTTCTCTAATGAAACTATAATCTCCCAGGCCTACATGGTTTAAGTATTTACATGATTTTAACGATTTCACTGCCATAACAGTTGTCACACATGGTAATTTAAAAACTCAGTGCCTTGAAACAAAGATGCTAATTATATTTCTATATTTTTATTATTGAGGTAAAGCTGGACTGTGTGAAGTGACAGAACCATAATAAAAACAGCCATGCGCTGTGTTGCCTACGTGGAAGGGGGTGGGGGACATATTTGTTTGCCAAAAAAAGGCGCCTAAGAGCCTTCCCAACTGTACCTGTTAACTGTGCTGAGCAGCTTAGTTCCCCTGAGCTTCGGCTGTAGGGCACAGCACACCCTGTGCTCTGAGGACCTTCAGTCTCTCAGACTTCAGGCATAACTCTCACTGTGCCAACTTGTGTAGTCCTTTCCTTATTAAAATACAAATGTTTCTCAACCGTAACCACCTAAAGGCATATCCCATCCAGAGACAGTACTGGCCTTGCAAGGAGGAGTCCTGGAGCCCTTCCCCTAGACGAGCCCAGTGCTCCCATGCTAGCATTACACAGTCCTGATGGCAAGCACTTCCTCCCACATATACATAAATTGAGCCTGAAACATGTGGGGAAATGGGCTTTTTGCCTGAAGGACTGGACAGTGCAGCTATTTGCAGGGCGTATCCTGTAATGTGGTTCCAGTTTTTCAGAATGGTGCCTAGAGTGTCTGCTGGGGTGGGCTGGGGCTCCCACTCAGCTCACATCATCTTTGCAGTCCCCTCTACATATCTCTCTAGCCTCTGCTCTCACTGTGCTGGGCGGCTTGGCTGTCACCTCACCTCTGTGTCAGATGTGTAGGCGGGCAGGGGAGTAACAGCATTAGGAAAGTCGGCTTTCCCAATGATCTCAGCTGTGGGGTTGAGATCCCTGCCTTTACTTAGCTCTAGCAAGGCTGCATGACTTTCTCAGCCTTGGCTTTTGTCTGTGCTTGAGAACCTCACACCTTTAAACCAGCTGAAGTCATTGCTGCTACAATTTCCAGGACAATCTAATTTGATGCTCATTGTCATGGCACTGCTTTATTTTCCAAAACCTGCTCACATCTCCTAGCTATGGGCCTCAGGTGCAAAGTTTGGATCCATATCAAAATATGAACTTCCCAAAAAGACAGGTGTGGAGATGCCTAATACAGATGCCTTCTGATTGTTATTATTATCAGCTTGTAACACAAAATGACACAAATTGAGACACTTAAACAGAAAAATCAAAAGCCATTTTGCTGATAGGAAGGTGAGTCTCGACACCATTTAGAGTGTCAATGGGGAGCCAGAATTTTCATTTTGTAGAAAATTCAGATATTTCACCTTTTTTTTTTTTCAGTTCTTTACTGGAATGAGAAGACAAGAAAATAAAAAAAGATTTATCAAGATTATTTTTCTGGCTGATTGGAAGCTACTGGTCTTCAAAACGAAGTCGAGACTGTAAGTAGTGTCTGTTTGCTTACAAATTTAAGTGAAAGATGCTGTAAGAAGACATTAAAACAATCTCAGAGAGGCAGAACAATCTCAGAGAGATAGAACAATCTCAGAGAAGTAAGCTCTGCAAACCCCTGGGGAGTATCGGACCTGAAGGATGAAACCATGGACAAAAAAATATGAACAATTTAATATGGTGACCAAATACTGATTTCTGCTTTGGCCCCTGTAACAACTGTGTTGTTGTAAGAAAGATCAGACAAGACCCTTGGATGAAACTGTGTGGATCCTCTTAGCGTGGGGGAAAAAGTGTGATTAGTTAACCTGGCACCAAAGCAAGAAGGAAAGGAGCTGCCAGGCTGGGAAGGGACAAGAACATAGTGCTGGACTGTGGTTTTCTTTTTTTTTCTTGAGGAAAATAAAGAATTGTAATTGTCTTCTCTGCCTTAGCTCAAGGGGGACACTGCAGACCAGGAGGGAGATCATATGGCATAACAATGTGTGATGACAGCAGGTAAAAGCTTCTTTTGACATGTTTCCAGCTCATAAAGTGGGCTATATCATTCAGGGGAAAAGACCTATTAGTCCTCTCATCTCTTAACATTTTGAAGGAGTATACCAGGATGCTGGATACTGAGGGAGAAGCTTTTTACCCCAGTTTTAAGGATATTAGCACTGGGAATATCAAATACTTTATCTGTTTCAACACTAGATGAGATTTTATGTTACAGGATTTATTTTTCATTTGAAAGCACAGATTTACCGAAATAGGGAGGTTAGAAAAGATGAAATAAGAAGCTGCATTATTAAGATGGTAAAAAATGACAGACATCTTTTTTAGCTACTCCAGTGTAGCCACTTACTAGCAATGTTGCCTAATTAGCCTCCACCTCTTACCCCAGGGAGGAGAAGCTCTGAGAGCTGCTGCTTTCCTGCTCTTCCTCTTCAACGTGACAAACAAAAGCAGCCAAAGCAGCTGCTCTGAGGCACTGGCTCCTTCAAAGGTGAGAACAAAGTGAACACCTTCTACTGCTTGCTTACTCCTAGCTTGCATATAAATAGTTATATTTTATAATATATGAAATTTTCTCCGTCTTCTCTGAAACATCTCGATTACCATTGCTGCTGAGTACTTTAAGGCATAGATCCATGCCTTTTGAAGAAGCTTTGGAAGCTGTACGTTCCATGGTATGAGAAATATGTAAACTTCTTAGTAGATTCATGACAGTTTCTTTCTAAAAGTTTTACAGAAAGAAGAAAAGTATTATTGCTCTACTAATAATGAGTTTCTGAATGGGTTATTCAGATTAGGAAATTTCTAACAAAAATTTCTCATTAGTTTTAGAAGGAGGTCCTTTCAAGTTTCCCATCAAAATTAAAAATTACATTGCAGGGCAGATCTTGCCCAACTGACGGTCAAACTATGAATTTTTAGATATTTAAAAATTATGTAATACTCAAGGTGTTAGATGTAATACAACACTAGGATAAAGTTTGTTTTAACTATATGACAAAACATTAGAATTTCAACACTTTGCAGCAATATAGAAAATTCAAAAATTTTTACAAATGCACACAGGCAACACAAAGCAGACGTCCTCTTTTTAATTTAGACATGCATTGGATTTTTTAGACATCATATTACCATGCACTGAAGCAGCCCAAATGACTTATCAAAAATACTGCCAATGAAAAAAACAGGTTTGTCACTTTGCTGGTGGTCTTAGCAGATAAAGCAAAATTGCCACTATACATCATCCTTAAAAGAAAGACAATACCAAAGGGGAAGCTGCCAGAAGGTGCCATTTTCAGATGTCAAGATAAGGGATGGACGTCTGAATTAATGCAAGACTTGTTGCATGTTTTCTGTAACAGACAACCTGGTGCCCTGCTAAAGCAGACAGTGATGCTTGTGCTTGGATGCATTTCTAGGGTGTATAACTGAAGTAACCTAAAAGAACCTTAAGAAAACAAATACTAGTCATAGTATTCCTGGAGGCAACAGCTATGGGTTTTCAATGGTGCTGTAAGTAATCCTTTCAAAGCTGTATGGAGAAACAATGCAGAGATTGAATCCTGGGGGTAACAATCCATTGGAAAAATCCATTAACCCTAAGGGTATAAATTGAGAAGCCACCTTTGGCCCTCCTGGGACGAGGCCTTCTCGGAAAGAATAACTGGCATCTGTGTTGTGCACAGAATGTGTAAGTACTGTGTGTCAGATACCGAGGGTGACAATGTTGGTGCCATGAGGCAGAACAACCAGGTTAGTGGGCATTGCAAGAAGCAATGACGATATCGACAGTAATGTAAGAACTACAGTGACCCTGGGGATGGGTAAGCATTTCCTTGGCAAAACAAGTGCCCACTCGGGCTGGGGTGGGTTTCTGCACATCAGGAAGCACAAGTTTGGAGAGGTTTGTTTTTTTTTTTGTGTGATGTATAATTGTGACAAGTGTCAAGATTACAAGGAGGGGTTGTCTACAAAGCTACCTCTGCTCTTGGAAGCAAGGAAAGGACCTTTGTGGAAGCTGTGATGCAGACTTAGGTTTACCTGGGCTTACGTGTAACATCTTTCTGAACCTTTCTGTATGTGGCTAGTGTTTGAGTCTGCTGGATTTAAATATATTAACCAAGACAATCTAAAACCTCAGCTGTGTTTAAGAGTAGATTTGCACCTATTATGGAGTTCTGAAAATGGATGGAGATGAATCAATTTCATTTTGACAAGAAAATATGCTTCTCTGAGTGCCTCAGAAATTAGAATTAATATTATTTTGGCCATTAACTTTTCAAAGAAGTTACTGTCCAACAATCTAAAGCTTCTTGAATGTGTCATTCTTAAACTGAAGAGTCTGTCTGTACCGTGTTGCTTTCCTATGTCTCTATCTTGTTATATGCTGAGCTTTCTTTTGCTACCAGAATTGTATTTCTGGCACAAACACAAGCCTGATGCCAGCTGGTCCCCTTTGCTGGAGTGTCCTTATGGCAAAGCTGTAAGAACATGGAGTCTCACTGAGTTCTCTGTTTACCTCATCTTATTTAGAGAGATGAAGGGTCCAGAGCAGAGGTATCTGTGAATAGGACACCGTGGTACCCCGGAGCTCAGAGCTGCTTCACCACAGCACTGCAGAGCCAGCAGGAACAGAGCAGTCATGTGCTACAACTATAAAATCAGTCCTGTGACGCTCCTGCCAACTTTAACACTGTTATTTCTACAAAGCCATGATATGTTTCAAAAAAAATTGAAATCTAAAGAATTACCATCTCTTCACTAACGCAAGTGTAAATCCTGGAAATTCCTCTGATAGTGGGAGTTGTGGCTGAGTTTGTCTGTACTAAGAGAACTGAAAGCAGAATTTAAATGTTAGTCATATTCCTTCACCTATAACCATGCTTGAGTTGGCCCTAGAGTTGGCTTCAAGAAAAGAGTGTTGTAGTGTTAAATATATTTAACTGCTAAATCTTAGAATTTTCACCGGTCATGTACAAAGCCAGAGTAATACCTGAATTACATTTCTACTGACTTACACTCTTCACAAGTGAAAGCTGGTGAGATGACTTGCTAACTCATGCAGTAATTAATCTTCGAGAGGGTAGAAGTACAGCATTAAATTGGAGCTCAGGTTACAGAGATGAAATCAAATGAACAAGTTCAGTATCTCTAACATCTTACCACTTATTCCACAAGCTGTCTAAGTACATCAAGAGATTTAATTAAGTCTGAGATTCCCTGATCAGTTGCAGGGAAAAAAGACAAAACACAGAATATGGCAAAAGAGTTCTAATCAGACTGACCTGCTATGTGGCACCAGAATTATCAGCGTACCCTGTATACATGCTGCAGATGATACACTCTCTGCATCAGACTGTGCTGAGATTCAGACCTTCGCCACAAGTTCCAGTACTCAGAAGGGCATTTGGAAGAACCCGAGAAGACCTTAACTGAACAAATTGTCAAGTAAAAAATGTTCACTGTGAAAGTTTAAATATAAACCAAGTTTCTCAAAAAATGCAAGACACTTCCAGCAAGTTCAAGCCTTTTCTATGGATTAATGAAGATTTCTGTGCTGGCCACCCTCCTCCCCAGTATAAATCCTGTAAAAGCCAAGCCCTGCAGACAGCTCAGGCCTCTGTGGAGGAATGAGTGAAGCTTGAAACTGCCCCAGGCCGGAAGGGAGGACCTCCTCCCCACCACTGTATCTGACTAGACAGAAGGGTTTGCCCTGTCCCTAGCCAAGAGCTCAGCAGAGAGCAGTGTCACGCAGGGTCTGTGTGAGTCCCGCCCCAGGGGAAGCTGCCTGAGCACCATGGGAGAGCAGGTCAGGCCTGGCGTGGGGAAGCACCTTCAGGTTCTGCTCTAATTACCTGCTCTTTTGGCTGCTGTAAATGAACGGAAGCATTTTTTTTTTGAGATACGGCAGGTTCAGAGAGAAATCATAGTGTGCTGGGGAGTTTAAGAGGGTCATGGCTTATTTAATTCTCTGTTTTCCACACAGCAGCTGGGCTTTGTATTCCAAAACTTTTAGGTAGGAAGCTTGTTTTTATTTCATTAACTTGCAGCATGAATGTCACCAACCACACCTGATAGCACTGACCACTGCCAGAAAGTCACCAACACTTTTATGTTTGTAGATTCACAGTACTCCTTATTACGCCTGTAAAACACATAGCAGTGGATCTACACTATTTATTCTAGAACAGGAGCTACCTAATGCTCAACTATGTTAAAAATGCAAAAGTGAAAAAACCTGATCTTGCCTCCATCTCTATGACAGCTGCCATCACTGGGGAAGGACCAACTTCAGAGCCTGTGACAGTGTTTTCTGATGAGCTATTGGCACATTAGAGACCGACACGTTCACCTGGGGAGGAGCACACCTGTTCAGTCAACCTGTGTGCATGATAACGTATGATAATCGTGCATCAGTGCTTCTGGGGACTCTGTCATTGCACCCAGACTGCTGAGAGATCGTCTCATCTGTAATGCCAATGCGAGGTCCTACACACAGAATAATGTTGGAGCTTGTTTGTTACTCTTTTCACATACTCGTTTTGGTAAGGAAAGCTGACAAGGTTATAATCTAAATTCGCAATGGTCTTTTGATTTCAGAAGAGCTTTAGCAATCTACAGGACCTGAGAATTTGGCCAGCTTTCTACATCTTGTAGGTTGTTTAAGGACTATGCAGAATAATGTTTTTTCTTTGGAGGCTGGTAAGTTCAGTCTTCTGAAGAAGCTGTTGACTACCATTAGTAGTGGGTTCATTTGTTCTCTGCTGGACACTGTCAGCCAGCAGGGGTTTAGGCTGTTGTGCAGCTCCCAGCTCAATTATTTCTCAGGGCTCTTTGTTTAATATAATGGGGTCAAATTCAGACTGTAGGTGGCTGATGATTTCTGGTCCAATTTACAATAGCCTGTCTGCAAGCCCACCTTGAATCCAGTTAATCTCTTTTGTAAAATGAAGTGAAAACTCTGCAAAGTGTTCAGTGTTTTGGTCCGATATTTAGTTTTTATAATGTGAGCTGCTTAGCAATTTTTCCTGTTCAGAGTGGTTCTGATGTGTTTATACAGCTGTGTTGATAGAGGGGTTATATTTATTTCCCATATTGTAATGCACTGCAATGGGAAGTTTTTCTGCTGAAAGATAAAGAAATAGGAACAAATTGAATACTACCAATGTCTACCATTAACTGTTTTGTAAACCTCAATTAATCAGATGCTCCTGATCACTGTTAAGAGTGTAATTTGATCTTTAGGAGGCCGCAGTACTCTGGTTTGTCAGTATATAGGCATTGTACCTGATCAGCTGGCTTTTTAGAAAAGGTATTAAGTTGCCACCTTGGCTGACTCACAAACACTGAAAAGGACTGTGAGTCTTAACTGCTCCAGTTCAGCCCAAATCTTTAAGGCTGGAACATTACTGCAGGGAGTAGGTGTAATACTTACCACAGGGATGATGCAGAAAGCTCTGGGAATTCAAGGATCTTCGCAGAATAAAATGCTCCATTTATTTCTGTGTTTTGTGGAAGGGCTGAAACAAAAGGTCTCAATCTCACACTGTCTAAACAGAGCAGCAATGAGACTACTTATCATCTTCTGGATTCAGGCTTTAATCCAGACTGTAACTCAGTGCACAGAGACACAGAGAACACTTGACATTTCATGATTTTTGCAATGAGGCAAATAGATGAGGCCTTTGGAAAGCTTTAGAAACGATGATCCAGAAGGCAGGCTACGCTCCTGTATCAGGCTACTTTTACTAGGAGGTACAGAGTTTAAGCTGGGCCTGAAGTAATGTGCTACAAATCTTTGTTTTGCTGAAACAACATCATCTAACTGCAGAGACAATTCATGGCAGATTTTGTGTATAGACCTAGTGATTGACATAACCACCTGCTTGCAAAGGCAAGGTCGGAAGCCTTTGCAGTTTTATGGCATATAGCACCTTTTCCTCTTAAACAAGTGTTCTTTCTAGAGCAGTCAAAGTAGTAGAAACAACACAGTACCACAGCAGCACTTTTGTTTAATCTGAACTAGGTGTCATATTACCCCCTCAACTGCATTCACTTCAATCCATGCATGTTTATTTCTTTCATACATACGCAGATCTGAGCACTTGCTATTCCTTGTAGGGCGGGAGAAAGAGGCTGATATTTTGCTTATATTGCGGTTATCTGGTTTTACTTGTTTACAAATAGAAAGGCTTGATTTTTACAGTCATTTCAAGAACTCTGCAGCTTAGAGATGCTTTCCAAATGTAACAAAACAGTTACCAGAGTGACTTAAAATGTAAACTAAGGTAAGTATAGGATTCTAAATATATTTGACTTTTTGATCAAATAAAGTAAGGCCTATTTGCTGATTCCACAGGTGGTGGAAAAAGATAGAAAACCAATTCCCCTTTATTTCCCTTTGTAGGTGAAGACATGAACGTTGATTCTTTGCCCATGAGATAAACCTTCTTTGTGGCAGTAATGGATGCAGCTTGCAAACAGGAAAGGAGGTAAGTAGGAAAAAACCCACAGAGCTTACTTATTCAGAAGGAAAACTAAAACAGATATATTATCTTTGAAAGTTATCTCACTACTGAGTAAATAAGATGTCAAAACTAACTGTAGTCCTGGCTCAGCTTCTGTTCAGTTCTTCCTTAGGAACACCGAATAAAAAGTTTGAAATTCAAGCCTTAAAGCCTATAAGGACATGAATAGAGGGCAGCAATCTTGGAAAGGCACTGGAGAAGTTTCTAGATGACTCTAGATTTAATATTTCTATTTTACATGTCTTCATTTCATATCTTAATTATTATTCCTTATTTCTACGTTCTACTTTGAGCATTTGTATTGGAGTTAAGTTCTAAAAACTTCCAGAATTTTGAGGAAAGAATAAATATTTCCTGTCTTTTTTTTTTTTTTTCCTTTTTCCTAGATGAGCATGCTATTGTTGCCCTTTCACTCTCCTTCAGTTCTGGTTGTTAATGCATAAGAAGTAGAATATGGTCTTATGAAAAGTTGAGAACCCTGAAGGTAAAAAGCCTGGAAAGCAGAATGTGGCACTGTGAGCAAAAGGTGTTGAAATAGCAGTTCAGCTAAGGTTTTGGTGAAGTGTCTCAGAAATATCAATAAAGCATTGGCAAAAGAATAAGATGAGCGAGAAACTGGCTAAAGACTAGATATTTAGCTGAGCTGAAAGGGAAAGTTCTTGGAAAGAGGGTATTGGTTCAAAAGCTGATCAAATATAAATGGCTGAAAAAATGTTTTTATGATGACCTTGACACAAAACAGATGTGTTAATTTGCATCGTTGCAGATGATGCAAATTTTGAAGGCACTGATGGTTTGGAACATGTCTGGAATATTATATAGTCAGAACTTAGGGAAACAGAAGTTTGAAATAAAACTGAATGCAACATTAAAAACAACTCTAGCTGTAATCTGGAATTTCATCAGAAACATCAGATGAAGTGAAAGTACCCTTTAATCAGTCAGCATGTACAAGTTCAAGTCACCAATGCAACAGATGTAGCGAAGACATAAATGTTCAGGGCTCCCTCTATGTTTCTGCGCCTTGTTGTATTTCAGAACAAGGGTGTGCTCCAGGTGTACAAGGTTTGTCTAGCCTACTAATAATAAAGCTGAGGAGGATATATGACTCTGGCTTTGCACGTAGCAAAAAAAAAAAAAAAAAAACTAGAGAGAAAGAAGATTCCATTAAAAAAAATTATGCCAAATAGAAAAAGACTAATTTTAGGCCCATTTAAAATTTAAATGGAAAATGAGAGGAAGGTCCATCCAGCTCACCAGAAACCTGAGTTTTAAGGAAAGCAGAATGTGTGGAATGTGATTGTCAAGGTGGATCACTTACAAAGATGTGATCATTTTGGCTTCAAAGCCCTCTGAGCAGTGTTTTCTTCATTTGACAGTTCAGCTAAATTGCAGTAGCACTTTTGGGTGCATCTTCAGCTCCTCTCAGAAATCAAAACTGACCATTAAACTCAGTATCCAGAAAAGATTGCCAAAACTCTTTCATCTGCACATTGTGTTGTTAACTTTCTGCAAACTTGCAGTCTTGCAAATGCAGTCCTTGATATCTTGACGTATCAATTTTACCTTTTGAATTCTCTATTTGCATATCTGTGCAGAGAAAAGAGGGTTTTCCTGAGTTCCAGACCTCGGCATACTTTTCATGAATGTTTAGGCAAATTAACTGCAAGCATGACATGGTTGAGGAAGAGAGTGCACGAGTGCTGTGGAAGGGAAAGTGTCACTGTTTTGCTGCATCATCAGTAGATACCCATGAACTGGCAGACCTTTCCTGCCTGGAGCTCTTCCTGGCAGGCACCCAAGAATGCATGCTGTGGCTGTACACCATGGTTTTCAGACTCAAGGGAAGAAGACATTCCCCTGAGATTTCACATATTTTCCATAGGTTTAGTTCTGGGGGATTTGCCAGCGGCAATGCCAAACAGCCTGGGCTGCTCTTGATTCTGCAGGGTGACTGTGGAGACAGTAGGTTGCACAAGGTGCCTTCAGCTCAGTAAAACCTTCACGTAACTGCTGGGCATCCCATTAGAGAAAAATGCTTGGAAAGATGATATATCAACTTTTTTTTTTTAATTGTCAGCCACCTGTGATGCATTTTGTATGTGTGAGTCACCCTTTAGGCACTTGGTGGAGATAAACTTCCCAACTGTCAGAAAGTCAGAAAAACTGCTGGACCTTTTGGTACAAAAGATCATCCTCTTAAGGATACTTAATGGCTGGGTAGCAGTCTCCTGTGTGAATATATCCAAGTAATTATAGCTTAAAGTTGTACTAATCGTTCCTAATAGAGATGGACTCTTACCCCTGCTGTGTCCCTCACTGCTCCCAGATGAGAACCATCCCAACAATTTGGGATTAGCAAAAACACTTGTTATACTATTATCTTCATAACTTTATTAACATCTTTGATTATAGAACAGATGGATGAATGTTAATCATTCTATAATGGCAGATTAAATAGCTTACACTATATCAATCATATTTAAGTCTTTGCTTAAAAGAACAATAATTTAAGTTGGGTCATGGGTAGCGTTTGAACCCCAGGACCTCAGATTAGCTGCCGACTTCCTCCATTAAAAGAGTAAACCCATTAGCTGCTTGCAGTTGTACACTTATGCCTGTGTACACTGGGCATTAAAATATGTGACTCATGCTGTGCTGGTGGATTACACATTGAATTTTGAGATTAAGAATTCCTAGGTTCCTTTTGTGCCTCTCAGAAGGAGTTTTGCCCCCTGAAAAGAGTAGGCAATGAGAAATGGGTCAGCTAGTGATAGTGTTGTTCTGTTTTCACATAAAACTGGTATAAGCGTTCAGGTATCAAAAGACTTTATAAAAATGTCTGGTTTGGTTACCATTGGTTCAGAGATACTTAAGAGCCAAATGAGCGTATTTGGTGTATGGACTTTGAGATCCAGACAAAAAGAGAGTTACTGAATTCCCATCCTGTCGTTATGTGCAGAATATAACCATAAGACTACACTAAAAGCTGCAGGGATTGCTTGCACTATACTTTTTATCATCTGTTTCAGATTTAACTGGTTCACTGTAAACAAAAGTTCTTAGTGGATTTTTTCCCCTCTACGCCGTTTTTTGCTGTGCTACTTAAACCTTAGGTAACCTTAGACACTCTTCATGACCTCCCCCAGAGTCAGCACTGGTTTGCACTGACTCAGAATCCTGATTGCAGCTTATTAAAGCCCTTTATCTGCTGCTTTACCAGAAACAGCACATCAAACTTTACAGAAGGTGACAAATCATGCCACTGACTGGAGATAAGTTGTGTAATTCTCTGAAGATTGAATGAAAGAACCAGTGGAAAGAGGCTTAACAAATCTCATGTGAATAAGAGGTCTTCGATCTTAACTGTAAATTTGAATGCAGTGTGATTACAATGCCAGTCTTCAGCAAGGTTGGGTTTCAAGGCTGTGTGCAGAGAACTGACTTGCTCATTTTGGTAAATAAACAGACAATGTGTGACTTTTGCTTGACACTTTTAACACAGAGCTGCACTACCAAAACTGAAGGCAAAGCGTGGTAAATTAAAGATCAGCCACTAACACAGACTTTGAGAATATCACCTCTGAAAGCTAAAAGCTCAAGAACACACTTGGTGGGAACAGAAACTACTAATTCCTCATAAAAAACCCACTTCCTGTGGCATCATTTGGCTTCCTTAGGGGGGTCTAAAAGCAGGTCGAACTCCAGTTAACTTTGGAAAGATCACAGTAAAAGGTACAATTGCATAGGAGCTCTGTAGCTGTATATTAAGCTCTATAATTCTGCAAACTTTGCAAGTTTGCCCATCAGTCTTCCTCAAAACTTTACATACATACTTAGGATTAAAATTTTATTTGGAGATGTCATTTCGCTTTACTGCGAATCAGTACATCAGCTCTTCTATAAGTGCACTCAGTTACTCCCTGAAGAGAGAGAAACTTAGCAGTGGTATATATATTTCCTGCTCATTACACTGTAAAAACCCTCAGAGAACTGATACATTGATTAGCACAAGTCAGAAGTGCATCTTTGCCTTGATCAATACATTTGTGTGTTGTGGACTGGCTAATGGCAAGTGTCAGAGTGCCCACCTGTTTGGAATAATTGCAGGATACAAGCATTAGCCTATTGAAAGAATGCATTTATTGGGCACAAAGAAAAATTTATGATCTTCAACTATACAGCCTGTGCAATAACAGTGACTGCCAAGTAGAGAAAAGATAGTTCAGCTATATTAAAATAGCAGGTAAATCTGGAGTCTGGGGTTTGCTCCAGGTATTTAAAGACCTGAGCAGAGCATAATGAAGGAACAGATGTACCACTTCAAGCCAGTCTGGTACATGAGTAGCCTCAGAGGAGCATTGGAACACAAAACGAGAAAAGATACAACTCTGATCAAAAATATATATCCAAAGGCTCAGAAAATACAAGTGCCTGCTTACAGAGCTCCTCTGTATGGATCCTTCAAATCTGGATATAGATATGCTGTAACTGTAATTCATATCACTCCCTCAGGGGAGGGTATTTCTTTATGCTCCTGTAAATTATTTTATTTCTCAAAATAGATTTTCCAGGTGAACTGAAATGCTCTGTGGTGCTTTTAAGTCCTCTGATACTTCTGACTGGCCATGTTTTAATTTTAAGCTCACAAAATGGAGGAGGAGCTCTCCCTTTCTTTTTTTTTTTTTTGTTAATCCTATAAACCGGAGATACAAAGTTCTCACTGGAGATTAAGTTAGGTTGCCTTGTTGGAATGCAGGAATTAAATATTTCCCAGGAAAGCAGAGAACCACAACAGTAAGGTTATTCTAAGATGAGCTGCTTTCAGTATTATCTGCTGCAACTCTATACAGCGTATTTCCATACACAGCAGGAAATAACTATTGTCTGGTGGTTCCACAACTCAGTTGGCATTCTAGTTTTGGATACTCCAAAGCACAAAGAAGCATGACTGTCCAAGCAGAACAGAGGGGACTCACAGCAGCTGAGCTGCCAAAAGCCCTGGACCAGCCCAGCCCGCTTGCCTTTCTTGGAGGGTACAAGAGATGGCTGAACACATCCTGATGTACAAAGATGGAAAGTGAGGAACTTCCAACAAGAGGCAGCATATGTTGGACTGAGCTACCCTAGATGTTTCATATGGTTCTAGGGATGAGCCCTGAAACTCCACAGCTGCCAAAGCTGAATCATTATGCCCAGGGAAACATGAACTGCAGGAAACAGTCACCTGAGGAAAGCACATGGTCAAGTGCTGGTACCCTGAGTGGGTGTCCTGACTTCCCTCAAAAGAACCTGGTGCAGAAATGAAGAGCTCTTTCATCTGAAACCAGCTAAATTTATGTTGTTTCAAGAGGATCTCTTTCCATGTTGCAGCAGCTAAACAAATACATTTTCCCATTTTGTTTAATACAAAGTATTTCCACTGCTCTGTCTCAGAGGCCGTAGCACTGTGGCCTTCCCCTGTCCCAGTCAGCTGGACCACCTTATCAGGTCAGAGCAGGAAGACTGGGGCTTGCACATCAATCTGGTTGTAGTGTCATTAGGACTCAGGACATATACCAAGTGGCAAATATGGCTGTTTGAGATTGTTCTCTGAAACCAGATGCATTGAGATTTTGTATTAGTTCCATGGAGATGAAGGTACAACCTTAACCCTCTCAATTACAGGTTAAGAGCTGACACCTAGAATCAGACTCAGCACCGTGGATTTAGTCCTTGAAATAAACTCAAATAGGTATTAGTAACTCAAGAAGCTCATGTTTGAAAACTTAGCGGGGTAAGTGTTCCTCATATTAAAGTAAGAAAATAGTGATTAGGAAGTGTAATATCAAGCCTTTTCTGCTCCATTTCTGCAGTGCTGAGTTTGCAGGAGAGAAAATTTACACTTCTTGGGTATCTGGGAAGTGCTTTTAAGTGTTTCTAACATGTCTGGTAGAGTCTGAGAATGCTTTAGTTGCAAAGGACCAAAACTGGTAAGGTTTTTGTTTGTTTGTTTGTTGCTTTTAACTTCTGCTAGTAATCTGATACGTTTTTTCTGTTCTTTTTAGTTTTCTGTAGCCACACTGAGGTTAGTTATGTAGATAACAGAAATTTACTCAATCTTTTATGAGAATATCAGACAATAAGGTACTGTTGCTGTAATATAGAAAATAAATGCAGTGCCATGGTTAAAGTGTGTAGTGCTCCTGCAATCCACAAAAGTACAGGAAAGTAAGATGGATTTTAAACAGTGATTAAAGGGGAACACTGAATTAACAGAGCAGCAAAGTGACCCCCTCACCTTGTAGTTTTCTTGTTTACATGAGAAATCCTCTAAATACTAGTGTTAATTTAGCTCTGTTTTCACTAGCTCTAGGCTGATGCCTTTATTCTTCAGCAAAAGCCATCCCCTTTGGAGCTCTGCGGCAAGTGTCCATGCTAATTGGAAAGAAATCTTTTGCCCTTGCTGCCAGTACACCTGTCTCTCTCAGTTCGGAGAGCTCCAGGTTTTGAGGCAGGCTTTAACTAAGTGTAAAAATGTTTCAGGAAGGTGGCAATAAGTAGCACAAAGAAACTACGTTCTGGACTTGGCTGCTGAGTTGGATGACTCTCTGATACGCGCTGAAAGGATTTCTTGTGCATCCAAGAGGAGCAGCATAAGGTAAGATGCCGGTGACACAGGTCGTGGGAGAACATTTCAGATCCACTGATTTGTTTGTGGACTCTCTCTGGTGAAATACTCTGCTTTTGTCTTCTGGCTGTCCACAGCAGCATATTTAATACAGAAACTCTGACTTAGTATGCAATTGTTCACATGAAGTTCAGTGCTTCTGTTTGGATGCTCTGCTTTGCAGTAATGAATACAGTTTCAGGTGGGAACCATGCTGACCAGGTGGATGTAGAGTCTGTCATGTGTCTTCTGTATCTCAGCAGTTGTCACAAACTTGCTAAAACCCCATTTTATTGGTGTCTGTGAGTGATGCCCGCCCAGGGACACAACTCTGCAGCCTGAGGGGAGAAAGGGTACTTGCAACCTCTCAAAAATGCACAGGAAGGTGTTTCCTGCTTGATGTGCACTAGGCATAGAAAAGCCCGTTGCACACAATGTAACTCCTGTAGGAATGTACGCTCCTCCTTGTTTAGAGAGTTTGTCTGCAGTACTCAGCTGCTCATATATGTCTGGACTTACCATATGAAATTGGAAGTTCACATTGCACTGTAAATGTGACCATTGTTCAGCCTGTAACATGTAATAGAGCCATTATACTACATTTCATTACATTTTCTTACATAGCTTTTACATAACCCCCAAATTTCACTGGATGGATGATTCCCAAGAAGCAAGACAACTTTTCAGCGTAGCTTTTAATTCTCTTCACCATGTGAGTCCATGCCAGTCTGCTTGGTATTCACCTCCTGAACTAGGTAAGGGAACATTGCCATAGGGATTTTATAGAGATATAACTTCTTACTGATAATTTATTCATATTCAAATCCCTTTTGGGACATGTCCTACGTAACAGAATCTTTCATTACATTATCTTACCTTATTTTTAAACAAAACTCCAGTCCCACTGGATGGATGTTTCCCAAGAGCTGGGACAAGTGCTTAATGAAGGAATTATTGCCATAAGGGTTTTTCAGATTTACAGCTTGGTGTTGTTATCATATTCACTTTGGAAATTGCCTTTATACTGTATAGGCAGATAGGCAAGCTGAAAAAGAGAGATTAAATCTAAAATCTAAAAAAATTAAAATGTTGAAGTTGACTGGTTAATAAGGTCTTAATAGTTAAATCTTGTTTTGAAAACATTCATCCCCATTCCCGTCTCATCTCCTGACTTTCTTTCCACCTTCCATTCCTTGGTGCCTGGAACACTTGGCTGTTTCCACTATTTACAGCCAAGGTTAACAAGCAGTCATGTCTGACAAGCGATGGATAGAGGATCCCACATTACATTCTAGCACACAGGCAAGTGACTTTGAGAGAACCAGTCACCCAAAAAACCACCAGCCTGTAGAGAAGCTAGGTCAGACACTGGTGATAATAAGCACCCAGAGGAGCCACAAGAGAGTGGTGACTCCAGAACCTTTAAATACAGATTCTTTTTAGTCCAGTCACACGACCTTGCTGGAAGAGCTTGGTTCTGTCCTCAGGACAACTGTTTGCCAAGAGGATGATGACATTCACTGGGAAAACTTATTTTTCAGGCAAAGATCCCTTTTAGGTCTGCATCCTATTTTATTTTTATTTTACCCAAACAAAGGCATTTTCAATCTAACTATCAAAGTCCAAAGTGAACTCTTTAGCAAATAGATGATAGTGAATGTTCTCCAGGATAACCTTGGTCAGAGATGCAAGTTACCAGTGCTGTTCATGTGGATGAGTTTCGAGGTTGGTGCTGGCTTCTGCTGGACATTTGCATCACTGCCATATTCCAGATTTACTCTTCATGCAGTGGTACAGCTCTCAGTTGCACTACTGTTTCCATTTCTCCTCAGCATGAGGGAAACAACTCAAATCCTGGCTTGCAATCTGTCTCACTAATGCTTAAGCTGATGTTCACAGCCCTAAGGGCTTGTAGGCAATCTAATTACATTCATTTCATAATTTCAAATGATGGTATTTTGTAAACATTTTTAATGTATCATCATTAATATGCTAAAGAAAGAAATCTATTTCTGCCAAGAAAGAGGAAATAAATCTTCACTATCTCTTTAGTCCACTACTTTATGTTTAGAATAGAACATCTTTTCTGAAAAGCTGTTGGAGACATATGCTGCCATTATTATCTCACAGTGATTTATCACTAACTCTAAAATAAACATTATATCCAACTTACCTGCTTGCTACTGCCCTTGCTATGCCATTTCAGAATATCTTAAAGACCTGGGATATGAATACTGATGTGGGTTTGTTGGGTTTGGGTTTTTTTTTGCCTGCACTCTGTTTTAGTATTGTTGCCACATGTATTTTTTCAAATTGTATTTAGCAAAAGGGAGAGAAACAAAAACAGAATTGCCAGCAGAAATCCTGTCTAGAGAAGGCAAACTCGTACATAGAAACCAGTGCTGAAATTTTCTTATTGGAAGGGTGCTGAGTTGAATGAAAGTTGGATGGCCGGGCCCAGAGAGTGGTGGTGAACGGTGCTGCATCCAGATGGTGACCAGTCACTAGCGGTGTCCCTCAAGGGTCTGTGCTGGGACCAGTGTTGTTTCATATTTTTATTGACGACATGGATGAGGGCATTGAGTCTATCATTAGTAAATTTGCAGATGACACTAAGCTGGGAGCATGTGTCGATCTGTTGGAGGGTAGGAGGTCTCTGCAAAGGGACCTGGAACGGTTGGATGGATGGGCACAGTCCAATAAGATGAAGTTCACTAAGTCCAAGTGCCGAGTCCTGCATTTTGGTCACAATAACCCCCTGCAACGCTATAAGCTGGGGTCGGAGTGGCTGGACAATGCCCAGGTAGAAAAGGACCCGGGGGTATTGGTCAACAGCTGACTGAACACGAGCCAGCAGTGTGCCCTGGTGGCCAAGAAGGCCAGCGGCATCCTGGCCTGTATTAAAAACAGTGTGGCCAGCTGGACCAGGGAAGTCATTCTTCCCCTGTACTCAGCACTGGTGAGGCCACACCTTGAGTACTGTGTCCAGTTCTGGGCCCCTCAGTTTAGGAAGGACGTTGAGATGCTTGAACATATCCAGAGGAGGGCAGCGAGGCTGGTGAAGGGCTTGGAACACAAGCCCTGTGGGAAACGACTGAGGGAGCTGGGGTTGTTTAGCCTGGAGAAAAGGAGACTCAGAGGTGACCTTATCACTCTCTACAACTTCTTGAAAGGTGGTTGTAGTCAGGTGGGGGTTGGTCTCTTTCTCCAGGCAACAACTGACAGAACAAGAGGACACCGTCTTAAGCTGCACCAAGGAAAATAGGGGTTGGATATTAGGAAGAAGTTTTTTTACAGAAAGAGTGATAAAGTACTGGAATGGTCTGCCTGGGGAGGTGGTGGAGTCACCATCCCTGGATGTGTTTAAAAAGAGATTGGATGTGGCGCTTGGTGCCATGGTTTAGTTGAGGTGTTAGGGCATGGGTTGGACTCGATGATCTTGAAGGTCTCTTCTAACCTAGTGATTCTGTGATTCTGTGAAAATTTTTCATGTACTAGGGGAAAGGGAAAACTCATTAAAATATAAGGTATGCTGTACCGTAAAGACTGAGAGGATCTTTTCACCTACGTATTTGGGGCTGGGTGAGTCCGTGCAACCCTTAATAGCTTGAAACAGGCATAGACCATGGTTTAAGATGTAATTCTGCTGCCAGCTGCCTAGAATCTCTCCGTTTGTGAAATCAGCCATCTGTTTTCCACTTCCAGCCACTTTTGCAAGTAACAAATAGCCTTGTTTCCAGCAGAGTTGAGAAGAAGGTGATTTCTTGTAGCTGAAAGATCATGATGACCCAAGGTATAAGACAAAAGGAACCTGCAGTTCTCCGCCTTAGCACAAGTTGCCTGCCTCTTGGTTAACAAATCACGGGCTGCACCCACTTCAGAGGAACAACTCAATTAAATTATGGATATTTACTTTTATTTGAGATAAGTCTCCAGTGACCCTCTCAGTAGGAGAGATCTTATTATGCCAGAGCTTGGTAAACTAAGAATAATTAACATTTCCAAAACAACTTGCTTTGAATTGAGATTCAGGAAGAGAGAGTAACAAAGAAGAGGGTGAGGTTGAGGGAAGTTATACTTGTGTGGCTACATTTTAAAAGAAAAAGATGATTGGAAGCCACTGGAGTACTTCCTTGTGGATTGTCTTTTTTATTTTGGTTTTAAATGTTTGATCTATGTTGCAAATCTAGTTCTCTCACTCTGTACAGAATGAGAGATCAATTAAGGAGTTTGGTCACAGGATGCATTGCCCCAGCTTGAAAAATGAGGTGAAAGAGGGAGGAAGGTCACTACTTATCCCTTTGTTACTGTACTATTTTCTCCTTGGTTTTGGTGATCACTGTTAATAGCTATGTGAGGGAAGCTAGCCAAGCTGAAGCATCTCTGCTCTTTCACTAAAAACTTCACCCAGTGTCAATAATTCTTCCTTTAAGCGTTTTTGTTACATGTCTTGGGCAGTGGATTAAGCCTGAACATTTAGGATATTTTTCTCTCTTTTGGAAAGTCTGGTATAGGCTCACAAAGGTCTTTCACTGCAGGAAACGTACTAACCTGTGCTGTTCTCTGCTTCCAGTTTGTTCTGAGGTTGTGCAGTGGCAAAGCTGCTCTGCAGAAATTCTGGGATGGTTATTTGGAAAAATAACAAAAACTGCCATTGGGTATAAAACTCTAATTGAGTGCAGAGGAGACTACTGCTTTAGGATTATTAGAACAGCACTTCAAGGTTTTAAAGCATTGAGAAGAATTGCCTTTTTACCATGTTTAAACTGATGTACGCAAATTCAAAACCTGAAGGATTGCCTATCGATACTTATGAGATATGATGTAAATAATGCTATGAGGTCCTAGAGCAATGTCGCATCTTACCCTGTGGAGGCAAGTCCTGCATTGCATATTTTTTTACTTCAAATGTTTCCTACTTTTCAACATCATCTCTCTAGTTATTTTACATGGTAGGCCTTTACTATAAAATATAGGCACGCAGCACAGAATATCACAGTAAATTCTCCTGGCAGAAATGCATGCAGCCTGCTAGAGGACAGGAGCTGAGATTAAAAATAGTTAGTATGTGGCAATGCAGGGTGGGGATTTGAGAGTTTAAGACACTCTAATTATTCACTAGACTGGTACGCTGCTGTCATCCTCACCAATTCAGAATAACACTTGGAAAAAACAAGTGACCCTCACTATCATACATAATGTGGCAGCTTAATTGGCAAGAAGAGGGTGAAAAGTAGGCTAGGAAAACCCTTTGAGACTGATGGAGCATATTTCAGTGGCTTCATCAAGATAATGTCCCCCAGGTGATTGAAAACAGCAAATATTTCATCAGGAAAAAAATATAAAGGTGCTTCAACCACAGAACCCCAAATATATTACTACAGCCCCTTTTTTTTTTAGAAGACTTTCATATCCTACGTATCTAGAGGAAAAGCAGAAGAAAATTATTAATTTTAACACCCATAAATTATGGTGCTAGTGTACCTAAAAATACCTTGCATTTGCAGTGAGGTTTCACTCAGGCTCTGTGACCACGAAATTAAGAGTACTTCAGTGTTATTTCTGTTCTGGACATGTGTGCTAAAGGGCATGCTATGTGATAACCTGCACAAAAATGAAAGCACGTATTACAACTGGAAACCTATTGAGAGCCGTCAGGCTCACAGAAGCTCACATTTCTTCAATATCCAGTTTACAGGCAGATCCTATAAAGGATCTTTTGAGTGTAAATAATGTAGACAACAAATTAAATCACAAATTAAATTAGGACTTTTTTGTTGTTGTTATGACTTTCTAGATAGCACAATAAAACTACAGAGAAAGGAACTTCTAGAGTCTCCTGGACAACTACACTGATTCTGTTAAACTCAGATTTAAATAAATAGTCAGAACTTTAAATATCTATTTTAAACAAAATTCATGGTCCCATTATTAGAAGAGGTATGTGTCCCCACATCAATATAAAGTTAATCATACATATTTTTCAGTAATATATTTTGTCAAAAGCACACTGTTATATGATTTTGCTTCTTTAACATGGCAACTACAATAAGCAACTGATTTGACCCAACAAAACACATGGGAAAATGGAAAACATTTTCCTATCATTAGCTGTGCACATAGTGTAGGTTGTTGCCACCGAAGGTCCCATCTTCATATGAGCAGACTCGGTGCTCTAGAAAGTCTGGATTAACTTGGGTACAGCTTTAAATCACTTAATCATATTTGAAATGGAAATGTGTTAGCGAGTTGTTAATTGCCAGTTAAAATAATTCCTGATCAGCAGCAACTAAAAATATATGAGGGTAATAGTGTTAATCCCAGTCTTTTGGACTATGCGTTTGCATCTCAAAATCACACATCCACATATCTGCTCTATGCAGAGGGATTGAGTCGAGTAGCTGGATGGGCCTGCTGGCATGTTCACAGATGGTCTGAGCCTGGATATTGTTTGTGCTACTGGAAAAAGAAAAATTTAATTTCACAACCAGAAAAAATATAAAATGAGAATTTTGTCTGGTACTGAAGTACAGATATTTATGAACACCACGCTCAGTGCTGAGATACAATCAGGGATATAATATTTATACTTTACTGGTTCTCTGATACCTACAGCTTCGACCTGAAAGTAAACAGTGTCATTATAATGGGCCATACATGATCAGAGATGTCTCTTCCCAGCCTTATTTCTTCTAGCAATTTTCAAGGCTGATAAAATTGTCATTCCTGAATCCAATAAGTAAATAAAAAGTACAAGGGGATGTTTCAATTACACAAGTCTGTCAACCAATACAAAGAACTAAACATTTCTTAAACTGACTTCTGTGTGGTGTGTTAATTAGTCATCACCAGAGAATGAAGGGCTCCATTAGCAGGCAGGTGTATGTGAGATGATGTTAAAGGAGTATATATGCATGGAGCCTCAAATCTAACCATCTTATTTGCAATCCGTTAGTGAGCTAGAATTTAGTTAAACATCTTGAAGATGTACAAAATCTCTTGCAGAGGAGGCACTGGCCCTTAAGTAATTGGCAGCAGTGCTACTTATTAGAATAGCCTCTCATCTGAGGTGCCAAATGTGCCCTGTGTTGAGCTGTTCAATAATCAGCAACCAATCGTTCCTCTTCTCACATCACTCAGCATGACAAATCAGTGATATTAACCACACGGGTTAAGGCAAACGCCAGTCATTGTTTACATCTCAGGTTAGCCAGTTCTCTTTGAATCAATACAATGTCTCTAAAAATACAATACAAATAGACTGGTGGTGTAGTCTTCATAAAAATCACATGACTTCCCCACATTTCAAAAACAAAACGATAAACTGTAGAAGTGCAGTACAAACGGTGGTATGAAACTGGCTATATTTAACTTGAAGAATAAAAGGACTGCACTCCTGAAAGGAACTGTTTGTTGCATTTGCCAAAGCCAAGGTTGTAGAAGATACCAAAATCTAGACTTTCAGAGTAACACAGTTTAAAAAGCCCATGTGGAGGAAGCCCCTTAGCTCTTCTCCCAGAGTCAGCTTGTCAGTAGTACATTCACCCAGGCAATGCCCAAGCCCTTCTCCAAAGCAATTGGAGTTAAAAGACGAGAAGCCTGGGGTGTTCTTTCATGCATGTGTTACTTCCTGTTGGTTGGCAGTGGATTTCAAATGCTGTTGCACATTTTTTATTTGGCTTAGTTAAGTCCCTCTCGAGCTCACAGCCTTCCCTAGTCTTTACCTATCTGAATAATTTAGTGCATTTTATCTGTGTAATCTGTGCCTTTTATCACCTCACTGTTCACCTGTGGTCAAAGATGACTGATAGATAAGGAAAGCAATAGAATTTGTAATTCAAACAGTACTGTCTGCTGCCTTACTGTGCCAGCATTAGCCATGAGGGCAAGCGTCTGTTCGCTCTCATCCACAGCATATTGCTGATCATCCCTCAGTTCTGGCATAGAACAGCGCTGTGCTTTCCACTCTTTCACTTCCTGACTTCAGCAACAGCATCTCATAGAAATAAGCAATGAATCAGTGACTGAAATATTTACTTGACAACAATTAAATCTCATATTCTTCTTATCTCATCACTAGTTTTGTAAGCAATAGTGATGGAAATCTGCAAAGTACTGTGACTATCTCGAATTTAAAATGCGGATAATATGCTTGTGTGTGCATACCAAATCCTGCTGATTCTGTCAGTTTGGAAGGAGCTGCAGGCTAAGTGGAGCAGGGTGATATGCTCTGAAGTTAACTGAAAGGACATGAATCATAATTCTAAAGAGAGGCTGGAGAGAAGGACAGGGAAAAGTAGCCAGTAATATTAGAAATTTCTTGAGTTCTCTGTTCCTAAACAATGTGTAAGCTCTGACTAAGAGGCATTTCCCTTGTTCTGCGCATGATGTTTGTGATCTGCTGGATCTTGTCCCTGCAGCCAAGGACACAGTAACATTTCAGCTCACCTACTTCAATCCCTAGCTTTCCACTTTTAGCCAAAATCCTGCAGCTGGTTACCTTCTGAAATGGCATCATTTTTTTCTCCAGCTTTACTTTCACTGATAATGATAACACAAGAGCAAGAGAGGGCTCCCTGAGTAGTGCCTATCAGGGGGTCTGGCTGCAGGCTGAGCAGTAAAACAGCACTGGTGGCAGTCTCTCAATGTGGCTCCTTGTCTCTCTGTTTTCTCCCTCTCCTCTCTAAGTCCCCCCATTATGTATAAACACAGTCACTTGATTTCAAAAGTTTTTTATAACATTGTTTTTTGTCTGAATTTTGACTTTATTTCTTGTTTCATTTCTGGTGCACAAAGGTTTTATTACACTGCTTTTGGTTACTGTCTTTACATAAAGGGAGTAAAAACCTACATGCCACATTTAAGTGTGTATTTCTTATTTCTATTAAGTAGCATAGACACTAGAGAAAATAAAAGGCAGAATGTGGATGCTCAGAAAATTCAGCAAATACACATAGGGGCTGTTATTAAAAGTACATTAATCCAGAATGACAATGGTCTCCCCGGGCATAAATCCCTTGTGCAGTAAACGAAGCATTGCTCTGGGAAAATGCAATGTGGAGGGAATTTTTTTGCTTATGATGGGAATAACATAAGAACTACATTCTGAGATGATCAGGATAGCTATTACTGTGCTGTGGCAAGCTTGGGCCTTTAAATGTCTAGCCATTTTTCTTTTTTTAATGGCTCATTTTATATACGGTTCATCATTGTACCACTGACCTTTTCTCTTCTGACTTGCGCTGATGACATCATGGAAACGACAAGATTACCAGGAGCGATGGAAATAGGTGCTTATCATTGTACAAATTAGCAAAGAGCTGGCAGCAACAGGAACATGATAGGCTGCTACGTCTGCTCTGGTGCAGATGAGAAAGCCATATCCCAACCATCTAAAATTGGCAGTTGGAATTCAGTCGGGGACAAAAGCTCCTGTTTGTCCAGGAGCTTCTTTCAGTGTGGGAGCTTCCAGATGAAAATGTCTGCTTATCATCTATTACAACATGGAGTTAAACTATTTTTCAGCTTCAATAGATAAATAGCACAATTGCTTATCAATATGCCCTATTTTAAATGTTGAGCTTAAGCATATTTTCTGGGCAGGATTTCAATAATTACTTCCACATAAGAACCTCCCCACTCATTTTTAATTCCCTTATTCAGTTTAACAGTTACAGTAAGCACTGATATACTTTAACTGTATTTCATGGTGGTTTTAAAGTTCTCATAAGAATACAGGGTTCTTGTGCTATCATTTGGAATGCGTTGATATTCCCAAGATGTTAGTCTTGACTCAGTACAGTACTATTATTAGGCTTGTAGCAAAGCTTTATTAGTAGATTCATACTCACGGTAAAAGTTAGGAACGGTCTTAGTACCATATTGAACCGGGGCCTTGGAAATATAACAACTAATTTATTAGGATAATGCTGCAGAGTGAATAAAATAGTTAAATGGATGTCAGCTAGGGAAGAGATATGGAAGATCACATAGAACCAAATACTCATGTAATCACACTCTGCCTATGATGGGAATGAAAAGAATATTTTGAGTTGTGTTACCTAGATGATCTGCTGTTCTAACAGACCTCCTCTGGCTTCTGTCCCTGTCACCACCATCCCCCCCAAGAAAACCAAACAGAAGACAAGAAAAACAAAACTGGATGCTGTTTTCTGTCTATAAATTTGTTCTCTGTGCATTATCAGAAGTTGCAGGTCACTATGGAATAGATGAGGTGAGGATTAGACTGCAATAGGTCATTCCAAGGCCACTTGGGTGAAGCGGGTATTGACAGTGTAGTGATGACTGCAGGTATAAAAGGAGATTCCAGTTTTCTTAATAGCATTGCAATGTTTTTTGTGGTGGTCTCAGCACCTGCTGAGAATGTTTTCTTTTCATCATTCACAAACAGGTAAATGTTTCTATAAGAAAAGGCTTTTCCTTTATGCTCAAGAGTATAAGCATTTTTACTACTCAAGACCCAGACTAAGGGAGGAAGTGAAACCACAATCAAATATACAGGGAAAAAACTATTTTCCTGGGAAGGTCACAATGCAATAATAAGGAATGTCCTTCAATAGTCTTTGTGATTTTAAGGGAAATAATTATGTATCCTCTGCCTTTGCTTTGTCAGAATTTCCTGTAGCATTCTTTTGTCCTGTGATCCCACTGCTCCTGTGGATCCTGCATGTGGTATTAGTGAGACTGAATGAGCTGTGCTGGGTAGCCCAGCGTCCTACAGTTTTGTCAACAGAAAAAGATGGCAGAACAGCACCTGTTTTCCCCTGACTGCGGGCATTCTGGTACTTTGTTTGTATGTGCATAGCTGGAGGCTGTACTAGATTTCTTTGCTGTTGTAGTTTGGTAATTCCAGTAGCAGGTAGCTTTGGCAGCATTTCATACCTGTAGTTGTATCCGTGATTGTCTCAGCAAAGTGGATGTGCTTGTTTCTATCCATGATTCTTTTACCCTAATTGAATAACTGGAGCTCACTAATGTCCATCATGGCTCAAACTACAGACTGGGTGATGGCCTTCATACCACTGTGCCATGTCATGGTTTTCCTCCTGCTTTTAGATCTCTCTGTGAATAGCAGAAGAAACCTATGGGCTGCTTATCTGGGTTGTCAACTCCCTGGGAAGCGCCTCTGGGCAGCTACTCAAATTAATTAGCATACACAGGGAGGGAGAGAGCAAGGGGTTTGGGGAGAGATACCAGCTTTAATGTAGGCAGGCTCATCTTTCTCTGCAGTCAGTGAAAAGGGAAAGGTTTCCCTCATATACAGTTCCTGTTTTTTCAAAATATAAAGTGACTATGCCAACCATCACAATTTCCCTTGAGCTTTCAATTTTTTTTTAGCAGGCAGCTAAAAATTAGCTAGCTATGCCTATATAAACAACAATGAATATCAGCAGTCTTAGCCCAAACAAGGAATGACAAAAAATCATCAGATTACTATAGTTCAATGCAAGATAATTCCCAAACTCACCAATATATGAAAGTCAGTAACTTTCAGAAAATATGTCCAAGTCCCTGGCCCACTCACAACTTTCTGAACTCAGTCAAACGTGCTGTTGGTTAAAGTGCTTAGAATAGCACATGTGGAAAGTTTCATGCAGTGTCTTTCAGCCTTTCATTCTATATGTGACAGGAGATGCTTCTGTTTAGGCTCTGCATTTATCTTACAAAAGTGTGGGTGTGAATCTCTTCCCATCATACTCCATACAAGCAGTCTCGACAGACTTGCTTCCCAGGATAGCATTAGGCTTTTGGAGATCTCTCAGTGTATTTATTTCTTGTAAAGATCCTATTGCATTGTCAGCACTTAGCACCAGATAATAATTCTGGAGCCAGACACTCCCATCACAGGCCACAAGTCACTTCTATTGATTTCAAATGCAATGCCACTTTTATCTCCATTCCATTCAGGACGGAGTGTGGTTGGGCCACCCTCACTATATAGATCATAAGAGTATCAAAAGGAACACATTGGAGGAACTCTTAGATAGAGGCAATGATGCTTTATATTAATTTCTGAATAATAAGAACATAAAAAGAAGGGTTTTAAATTTTCTTTCAAAGTGAGATATGAACTCCAATAAAATTATGGGAGTATTGTTGCTGCCTTAAATATGGATGGGATATGATAAATTTTCCTCTTCAATTTGTAGGTCTTTTGAGCAGCTGTTTAATAGTTACTAGCCTTCATTAGTGGCAAGAAACAAAAAGTTACGTCTTCACCCCAAACTAACTGTATAGAAAACAAACCATTTCAGTGAAGAAGATTCTCTAAGAAGTCTCGTTTGGTCAGGTTCCTTCACCATAATCAGAAGAAAGAGGAAAATGTACATGGAGTGAGCACAGGTACCACATTACCACATGAGTGAGGAGAGCACATTTTAGAACTTTGTGTGTGTCTTGCTTTGGAAGCAATCTGAATGACTAATGGTGGGAAAGAAGGATTAGAAGGGAATCTTTATCTATACACATTACCAAGAAAAAGGCTTTTACTAAGGCACCAGTAGAATCCGAAGTTACAGACAGACGTTAGACATAGCTGCTCAAAGCAGGACCCAGGTGCCGAGCTAGAAAAGATACATAATGCTTCCCATAGCAGCATCTGGCTTTTTGGCAGAGTCTACACACTTGGGCATTGATGACTCTGGATTTGCTTTGTAGTCTTTCAAACAGTTGCATTGCAGTGGCCCTGGGCAAAACTGCAGAACCTTTTCCTCCATAGCACATCATTTCACATAGCATTTCACAAAAGAATTACCACTGAAAATGAACATAGTCTGTGCAATTAGTCTGATAATTAAGACTTAAGTACTGGACAGAGATCAAAGTGCTTGTAATCTGCGATAAAGTTCCTAGAGTTGTAAGGATTTTCAAAATGTTAGCTTGTGCTTTATTGCACCTTCCATTTATTGTGTACCCATGACAGCAGCAAACACATTTTCCCAGTGGAGATCAGCATGTATAACTGCAACACCTGTTACTACATAAGCCTGGTATTTCTCACAATATGATTACTCTGTCAACGACTGCCATAAAAGGTGGCATCTGTATTCATCAAAAAGAGTTATCAATAAATGTAAAGCCATACCACAATTAGAGATCTCCAAGGAAGAACAAATCCAACCAAAAAAATGTCAACGACAGTATTTAATTACTAAGATTGTTAATCAATAAAATGCCTTCATAACTTTTAATTAAATTTTTATTTGAACTGGATGTTTAGAAAATCTGATTCTTTGTTTTTGTTTCATTTAACAGTTGCACTACTAAAGTACTGGTGGCATCTGTGAGCAACCTTCCTCGAGGGGACACTTCATGTCTGTAACTGCATTTTGTCACCTACAGAGGGTGTTAAGAATCTTGTTAAAAATAAAGGAAATAGTTAGGAGACATCTCACTGTAGCCATTATTATAGTGCAAATTACCAGGTAGAGTAATCCAGAAGCTGACAAGAAAGGTTAGTAAAAAACAGTGTCAGGAAATCAACCATTCAGCAATTCATCATGGCCCAACACTAGCTCTAAACTGAAAGCTTTTAAAAGGCATTGTTTTATGAAGTAAGGGACATTATCTTTTTTCTTTTTTTTTTTTTTTACAGCGCTGAATAAAGATAACTAGGAGAGTGGTTCTCTCATGAAAGATATAAAGACATAATGATGAAAAATGTCAATTATTTTATCGCACAAATCTGCAGGCAAGGTAAAAACCAGAGAGGAATTGCTACAATTGAAGGAGGCCATTGCAATATAATACCTCACCTTTATCTTCATTTTAATTTTGGAATATGCTGTCTGATTTTTGCAATCCTTATTCAGACAACAAATGACAGGCTTTCTAGATTACCAGTCCAGTCCCTAGAGGCCCTGTAAGATGTCACGAAAATACAAAATTTGCCTTTCAGGAAGTTTTTACAAGTGCAGTCTTGATACTGATTGCGATACAGATTGCCATTGTTCTGTTAAGGGATATTAGAATAATTTGTTGCCATTTGTCTCGTAGGTAAATAAACGTTACCTGCCTCTTCCTTTGACTCTCAGGTTTAGCTAGTGAGTGAGTGCCTTTTGATGCTGACTCTCAGTAGCGGTTCTCCACTGCTGCAGTGCCACTGAGGTGGCCACAGCTGCTCTCTGCTATAATGCGCGATTTCCATGGGGCACTGTCTGAGGAATGCCATCGCTGTTGTTTGGGAGTTTGCTAGCTCACCTTCAGAATTATGTCAGAGCACTGGACACAAAACTTGGTCTTTTATAAAGCACTACAATTGTACTTGGGGTTAGGGGTGGAACCAAGCACAAAAACTCTCTAAACAGCCAAAATACTGAACTAGTAAAAACCCAATCGTTTGCATAGGCCAGTAGAGTTTTCCTGGTTAATCATGGCTGGGTGAAGTGGAAGGGAGGCAGTAGAGTGTGCTGGAGGTAGCCATACTCAAAATTTCCCATTACAAAGAAAAAAAGTAGACAAACATATACTGAAAACCTGATGTTCAGAGGCTTGCTTAGTTGCCAGCATCCCCAGGGCTCTAAAATAGCTTTGTAATACTTGAGAAGCAGAACTCTGTCAGAAAACATGACCAAAAACCTGTCTTTATATTCCATATGAAAATGTGTCAAGAAGTACCAGTAACCAGGCATTGCACTGGCATTAATAAATACGTAAGCGTTAAAAGACAGCTATCTCAGATTGAGGGCATCCCATAAGTTTAAGTGATAGCTGGAAGAGCTGTGAAGGTGATAAACAGAAATAGTGATGAGCAGATTGTATAAGATGACAAGTTCGAGCATACCACACTTTACTGAAGTCTCTGAAAGCTCTTGGTGTGCTATATAGCAGTATGTAAAACCATGGAGAAGAATAATGCAATTATCAAATAAGAATTTTTTTAATGGGGCTGAGTGATGGCAGAAAGTTTAATTACAAGCACAAACTCACATCAAGTTTGCATTGCTGGTTAAAGGTTATATTTATATCCAGCCTTAATGTGCTACTAACGGCTAGCCTTCATTTGCAATGTTAGTGATATTTCCTGAAGACTTGTCAGAATGGAGCACTCACTTCTCATGGATATAAAAATACCCTTATGAACAGATAATAGCATCAATCACTTTTAGTATTTGAATGTCAGATATGTATGAAACTCCTAACTACCTTCAATAAAGAACTTTAAAAATTACTCCTCAAAATACATATACATGTATTTTAATTCACAGGAGAACAGATTAAGAGAATGCTCCTTCCATGACACATTGGATGTGAATCTATCTTGTTGCAATGCCAAAAATTCTCAATCCATCAATTAAATGCAGATTCAGGGCACCATCTCGTATTTCCTTGTCAAATAAATTATGCCTTATATCAAAGACCACACAGATTCCTACTTAACAAAACAGGGCTATGTCTGAACATATCATAAATGTGAAATATGAAAGAAAGCAAAATGAGACAGCCAGTAAAATGTAAAATTTGTAAGTCAGACAGCATATACCTTAGAAATAATGTTACCAGTACTCAGAATCTGTGATTAAAGAAATATTCATAATCTGTCACTAATTTTCCACACAGATTGAATTTTTTTATAATACTAACCTGAAAAAGTTTGAGGGAAATTAAAAGAAGAAAAGTAGCAGATGAAATAGTGTTTAAATATACATTTTTCTACATTTGCATATATATAAAGATATTTCCCTTTATTTCTCTCTTTTTTCAATTAAGAACTAAGTTGGGAAAAGGATGCATGTTATCCAAGGACAAAGTTTGAAGATAGACTATTATTGAGAATAGTCAAATGTAAAACCATAAATAGAAATTGCCTGCAGCTGTCATAATAACTATCTGGGCAATAAAATGGTAGCTGAAATTCAAGAAGGGCGAAATAACATGGTAAAGTGTATGAAATGTATGAAGAAATCAGCTCTAAGCAAACTGCCACTCAAGGAAGACATCTTGGATTGGGTTGCTTCATAAAACCACGAACTTGGTATTCCTCAGTTTTCGTAAAGCAAACTCTGTCAAGAAGAATTTGGAAAGGACTTTCAAAGAAAATACTGAACTGACTAGACCTCTGATGTCCTTGTCTTGGGTATAGCTTATTGTTCTGGTCAGAGTATAATAAAAAGTTACAGTAGAACTGATCTCTAATCAACATAAAACTACACTAATAATGTGTGCTTTCCTTCCAGAATGAATGTTCCTAATTTTGTTTCCATTTATTAGGAACTCTGCATACTGAAGCAGCTTTCACAGATGAAGACTCTAAGGAAGCCCTGGCTAAACCAGAAAACCAGCTACAAGGTAAGAATTCTAAAGTATGTATATAATTAGGTAATTATTTTTTTTGTGATTTAGGTAATATGCTGTACTTTATGGACAATTGGCTCCTGCCAATAGAGTTTCACACTGATATTGCAAACAAGTTATCATATGCCTTGTTTTCTGATTAAAAATGAAGTTTTGTGGTATATGACTGAACAACAGCTCATTCAGCCAAACCAACAAACATCTTCAAAATCTCTTATTTAATCTTTATATGAATAGGCAGACATACTCATTCTCTAGGAGCTCACATTTATCAGCAATGATCACAAGCTCTTATTAATCCTTCATCAACCCTGCATTCATCTGATATTACCTGGCCTTCTGCATAAAAGAAGCAGTAGAAATTCACCTCACAGTCCATGCATCAAGCTTCTACGTTCTTGGCAAGGTATCCTGCTTCTTCAGACTGACATTAAACTTGATATAAAATCTTCAGATGAAGATGAATCTGCCATGTGGAAATAGTTCCAGTGTTTAAGTACCCTTTGCACTTTATTCTCGCTTTATGCTCCACTGTCTTTTCTCCAATCATTAGGTCTTCCTATACTTGTGTCTGTTTATAGGTACCAGATGTCTTCATCTGTAGATAATTATGGACCG
Organism: Cnemophilus loriae; assembly: GCA_013397755.1. NCBI lineage: Eukaryota > Metazoa > Chordata > Aves > Passeriformes > Corvidae > Cnemophilus > Cnemophilus loriae. The sequence goes on along the minus strand of VZTF01004507.1, from coordinate 2,125,241 downwards.
TGATCAAATTATCTCTTAATTAACTGTGGATGAACTAAATAGACTGAGCTTATTCCAAATCTCTGCAGAAAGGTAGGTTCCCACTTCTCAGAGTTTTTATTTCTCAGAGCTTTTCTGATATGTCAACGTACTTCCCAAGGGTGGGTACATCCTATGCCAAACACTCTGCCTCAGAAATACATTTGATGTCACATGTATCACTATTATTACCAGCCTCCACATTTTTCCCAGTATTTCCATCTACATCTTGAAGAACCGCATTAGGTCTTTCTTTGTCCTTCTGTGACATCTTTTCCAGCTGCTTTTTAGCAATGACTTCCCAATCTTCACAGCCCCTACTTTCCAAGCATTGTTTTCTGTCCCTCTGACAACTGGTGCATTACCCACAGCTCTTCATTATTTTCTTCATTTCACTTTTCTGTTACCCCTTATACCGAGAAAATAATATATAAAAAAAAACCCCTTCCTGAAAATTAAAATAAACCAATATGTGAATATATGATATCTGCCCTAAGATGCTGAAATGCAATCACAATTTCTGTCTCTCTTCACCACTACAACAATACCTTCCAGCTGAGAAGGAAGTGTGATACAAAGAATATATCATGAGATGGAAAAGATACTTTGTTTCTTGATTACACTGTGAACCTTTTCTGTTTTGACAATTTCCCTCTCATTTCATCCTAAGTAGATGAGCAAGCACAATATACATATATTTGCAAACACAAAAGAGGCATATGAATTGTGCTAATGATAGGGGTGCTGGGAATAGAAAGGAGATGGCAGTTCATGACTTAGGTTCATTAATCAAAACTGTTTGAGCTCCCATCCATGGGATCTTGCAGGTCTCTTTGGGCAACCTGACCTGACTTTACTATAAGGTTCTTGTAAGAAATGGGTGATTGTTTTTTTCCCTTATTTGAGATCAGACAACAGTGATAAGGATTTTACCAGCTTTGGATAATATTATTAAATTAATAGCAGTAATATCATGTCTCATAACCATGAAAAGGAATGAATGAAATTGGCTAAATTGTTCAACAGTGTGCTCCACCATCCTGGTGTTTTCAATCATATCAAGGTCAAAAATTTTTGCTCAGAGAGGCAGCAATATATGCACCTACATGGTGGAGATGAAAGTGGTGGGTATATATATGGGTATGTAACTTCCAATTTAGTTTATGGTATAAGGCACATGTACAATTTTAAGAGCTGTCTGTCTGCTGTTCGGTCAGCTGCAGCCGATTACAGGAAGGAGAGAAGCACCATGCTCCTTCACAGAGGCTTCATTTCTGCTCTTTCACTTTAATCTGGAGTTACAATCCTTTGGCTGACAGTGAGAGGTGTTTTTTCTCTGTGGGGAAAAGTATGACTGAGATCTTAGGAACCTTATTGTGACTCAGTGAAAGATCCATCTCATCAGCTGCAAGTGAATATAAGCTGCTAAAAGAGAATACATATATAAAAGAAACTTTTCTCCGGCTGTATAAAACACCACTTTAGATAATATCGGCTCCTGTATTCAGCAGCTGCCAGTAAAGCTCTGAAAGCATTTTCTGTCTCTCTCTGTCTTTGTGACCATTTCTACCAGAGGGAACATGAATGTAAGCTATTTTACAAGCTCACAGCTGTTCAGGAAAGATGAGAAGTTGAAGGCCATGGCAAAACCCTCACCATGCAGATTGCACCGTGTTTTACCTACCACTCCTGTTAAAAAAAACATCTCCCATTCATGAGGCTGTCGGAGGCTTTAGGGATAGTAAAGACGGCCAGAATGGAGACCTTAATACTTCGGAGGAAATCTGTAAAATTTTTGGTTTTTAATACAGAGTCGTACCCCCTAATTATCAGTTACCAGTCCTCATTTGTGCAGTAGAACAAAGCCCTTCGTTAATGCCGAGGCGGTTCAGCAGGCACCCGGGTGACCCAGCAGTCATGGCTGGAGCCATGGCAGCCTGTCTGGGACACGAGGGCTGGGACAGAAGGTGGCCAGGGCATGGCTCTATGGCTCTTCCATGGCTTTAACAAGGGGAATGTACTTAAGACTTGCATCTGTCTGCAATGGCCAGCTTCACTATGTCATAGCCAGATACAAAGGGATCTTCTCAGAGCAGAAATCTCAACTCTTTATTGTATAACCTGGAAATGCCTCCAAAGTTCTTATACAAAACAGAAAAGGGGAGGGGGAAGTTAAAAAAAATTAGGTTGAGCTGGAAACAAGACAAGCTTTACCATTTGTTCGCAAAACCTCTCTGTTTCTAAATCCTCATCTAAAAAATTTAAATTAACATCCAAACCAGAGCAGATACCTAAATTGGTTTTGAGTGTTCCCAATATCAAGATGAATACAGGGTTTTGTTCAATCTGTTTTGTATTTGGAACCTGTCCAGTGGAAAGAAAGGTATGGCTGATGTGCTGCTCCTTTGGTCTTGCATCAAAGATAGTAGTCCCCTCTTTCTGCCCATCCTTTCATTGCAAAATGTTATATTAATGCTGATCATTCCAAAAAAGTCTTAACTACAGAAACAACAGAAAAATTAGAAAAGTAGGCCAAACACTTTCTTTTTTATTTAATCCCATTTCTTCCTTCTTACAACATACGTTTTGTCATCATGGTATATGGGTCAAGAAAAAGAAATTTTCACAAAATCTGCTGAAATTCTAGCCCAGAACTCTCCCAGTGGAGGACCTGGCTAAGTCACAGACACAACTACAGTCTTCCATGGCATTCTTTCTTTGTCTTAATTTTCTAAGTTCTCAGAAAAGCTGAGCATCTGATATGAACATGTGAAGGTGAGAAGGGATACCAAACAAAGCGGGTGTCTTTCTTGCTCAATAGACCTGGATAAAAGTATACATTTAGATTTAGAAATCCTTTTTTGTTTGTTTGTTTTTCCTACTCTACTCAGTGTTTCTTTTGAAAGATTGCAAGTGAAAATATGTAACAGGGACTTTCCCATATATTTGGCTGAATTTTAGAAGCAGGAGTGGGAATGGAATATTTGGATCATTCCTGCTGTTACTTCTGAGTCCTGACTACTGCTGTTCACTTCCTTATCATTAATAAAAGATCAAGGAGATGACACAGAGACTGTGGTGAGAAACAGCAAGTCTGTTTTGACGTGAATTTCCCAGAATAATTCCCGTTCTGTACTGATGCTAAAGTGTCACACAGGGAGGTTTTCCATCGTTTGAGTATGCACCAAGGAATGTTAATAAAGGAGATGGTTGAGTTAGTAATTCCCTTTCAGAAATGCTCTGGGAGTGTGCACCATTGGGGTTTTTTTGATTGGTATATATAGTACAAGCATGATGGGCACTGATTATCTGCCTTGCTGCAGAGTAACTAAGAGCATAGGTCTGCCACATCCTTGCACAGGGAAGTATGAGTGCAGTGCAAGACATCCACGTGCTCCCTTCATCTCTACCAGTGGGTGGGAAACAAAATTGTGAAGAGAATAAAGAGTAAAAACTAGAGAACTGAGAATTTCCTGAGTATTAATAAAAGGAGTCGGTATCCCATTTTTACCCAGAGATCTTGAAGGGACCTATATGATCCAGTGGCTTTAAACTTTAGATGTACGAAGAAGCTGAATGCCTAACTCTTTGGGGCTTTTTTGAAAATTCAAGGAAAAGGTGCAGTCAAGGAAAAGGTGCAGTGTCCATTTCTTGGTGTCTCTGTGAAGAACATGTGCATGGTTCCTTGCCTGATTTGATGATCCCTGAAATGCGGGCATACACAGGTCAGCACAGTGGAATATTCATCAATGAAATAGGTAAGCGTTATTTAAATTTTAAGCAGCCATGAATAAAAACATAGCAGAAGGCTCTCACAGGCTATTGCAATCTACTGGACTAATCACTTCCTTATTAAATTTTCCATAGCTTGTCTTTGGAAAACTACCCAGAAGCATCCTTCAGCATTTGCTCAAGGCATGTTTTTCTGATAAGGGGATTATGTGGGATTTTAAGAAATTTATTATCAAGTGAATAATAAAATAATAAATTTAATATCAAGTGGAGATTGCCAAGAATAGAAATTGCAAAGGAGCTTTCTCATATTACTCAACCTTATTGTTACAGAGTTGTTTTCACAACAATTTGTGTTAGCTTGGATTTTTCTGCATATTGAGAATGGATGACAATATGTTTGTTACCCAAGTTGAATATTGTAAGTAGTTTAGAATCTCTGATATTTTAGCCATGTTAACCAGAAGTGGTCATACATTAAAGAAACTCCATCACCTGTGGATTCACTATAGATCACTGTCCCCACAGTCTTAGAAGACAGTGAGCCACAAAACTAGTAATAATTAGGACTCCTAGCCGAGGTGAAAAGCTATTGCCTCACGGAACTATTTTCCAATCCTCCTCCTTCCAGCTGAGCTGGACTAGTGACACTATAAACTGGCAATTAAAAGTCTCAAGTTTAAAAATACCTTCAGCTTCCCAAGTCCCACAATGGCAAAGGTTAAGTGGATTATGTGGAGATAATTCACTCAGCTCCAGGGGGAGGGTGCTGATTGCCAGGGCTGTTGGTTACCTCCCTCTCCCCTCCTCACTTGCTGAAGCAGTGATTGTTACAGTAGTGTCAGCTTTGCCAACCTAAAACAAGAAAAGGCCTGGAAAACTTTTCCAAAGGACCCTGCAAGTACCAATGGGCACTGACTGATACTTGCAAATTTTACTTTGAAACAGCCTTGAAAGCTGAGCATGGAAGTGGTCCCTACTCCTCAGCTAACATCTTAATGCTATTGACCATTCATGCAAATCTTCCAGTAAAAACACCTTGTTTCTTCAAGGGAAAAGAAATACGAAAAAGATTGCTGGCCTTACATGAACAGCTACTCTTCCCTGTGCTCCAACTGAATTAAAACCACCAATTACACCTCTAGTTGTGTGGCAACACCTACACTGTGTTTCCAATTAACTTTGTAAGTTTTTAATCAGTGACAAATGCATTTTTGTAAATTCAATTTGCCTTTTATTGCAGCACCTATAAAATGTCTTGCAGCATTCCGGAACTTTGTGAAGGTTTTACTTGCTACTGACATAACGCAGCTGTCGGACCTACAACAAAGGCTAAGGTTTATGAGCAACTTGAATTAGGATGTAGGTTAAGCAATTAAAGTTCAAGGAGGGGGAGGGGGAAATGGCTTCCCAAAATTTGCACTTGCCAATTTAAAAAAGCACACCAAAAACATGCAGTACGCTAGGATGGGCAAAAATAAAGCAACTAAGGAGACCATACTCAGCTTTAAAGTTGCTATTTTGAGAGCATTCCATATGTGAAAAGGTCACCCAGATTTCATTAATAAATCCACACTGCTGTTTGTTTTCTTTTTTAATCAAACTCAAATGCATCCTGTTAAAGGGCTGAGTGATTAGATCATAAATCTGGATGTCCTTGAAGATGATTAAGAAAATGCTTATCTGTAAAGCAATCATCATACTGCCAGTTCTATCATTTACACATTTTTACACATGCTGGAAAAATGGTTTAATTTTAAATCATTTGCTTGAATTTCAAGATAAGAAAAAAAAATCTTGCAGAATTTACAGTTAAAAGAGCAACTGGATTACTTGTGACATATGGAAAGAACCCATTACATCTAATCTTCTGTATCTAAATTCAGGGTATTAAAACGTTCAACATTCATAATAAACATGAATTAATATTTCATCCTAGTGAAACTCAACTCTCAGTACATTAACTTCGGGTTCCAGTTTTATGATACAATTCTCCTAAATTCAACAACTCTGAAATTAGTCAGTTTTAATGGAGCCTGAGTATAAATTTGCTTTGCTAGGTTTTATTTGGACTGGTAGAGGCAATCCAAATGAAGTTACCAACTGTTTTTGTTCTATTAATGCATGGCAATCCTTATTCTATGGGGTCCAGACCAGTACGTATTGTGCTAGATTTCTCATTTCTTTGTTTTTTCCTATTTTTTAAATTTTCCTTGTATCTTGATTTTTCCTCTGTTTGCAAAGTATTTTTTCAGTACTTCTGGCAGTATATTTTTCTGTTGTAAGCATAATTAGGATATTGCTCCAACTTCTCCTGTGTGCATTTGGATCTTACAGCTGATTTGTCACTTTGCCTGAACCCAACTCTGGACATGACTACGGCCAGCACCAGCAGCTTATTTTGCTATTGCAGTGCTAGCAGGAAGTTGGGAAATGAATGTCTCTTTGGAACTTTATTAAAACAATGGACATGGAAAAAAATTCTTGTGGATTTATAAACATTCTCACAAAAGGAATGAGACATGGAGCAATATTTTGAGGTGGGTAAACACATGCTGCAATTTTTTAGCTGACTGCATGACCTGCTTTCACTTTAACATAAACCCCATCTAGTTTGATTCAACAGAGCCATTTTGATTTCGGGATATTTGATCCATAGAGGTAAAAGTTACAAGATAAGTCTGTTTGGCACTGATGCTAGTGCCAAAATGTGGCTCAGTGGAGTTCAGCACAGTGCACGTTATCTGATGGCAGTGGACGTGTTGCATTATTTACTGCATGGAATGTCCACCTTGCAAAGATTTATGTGTTTGTTTAACTTTGTTCTGTCTGGTTAATTACTTATAGTCACTGAAGATCCTTAGGTGTATAGAGTGAAACATCAATATATTTTATTCTCAAAATATTTTTAAAATTGCTTGCTTAATTGTTTACTAATTGAAAAGGCACTATAGTAAAAGCTTATTGTACTTACCAAAGGTCTAAGGTTTCTAAATTATATTTTTCCTGCAGATTATAGTGAGCAGAGGGAGTAACAGCATCATTCTAAAATTCGCATGGATGCACCTAACTTTACTTCACACAATTTTCTGTAACTGACATTTATAAACATTATTTTTATTTGTTTTCTTGTAGACCCTGCGATCCTCTCCTCATAAACGCAAACACTAACTTAAATTGAGTTCAGCAAGACAGTTTTGAGCTGCATGCAGAGAAGATTAAAAGAAATAGTACAAAATCCTCTCCTGGGAAAGATCAAATGGTTACTGAAATGAAAGCAGCCTAAAAGTGTAGGGTTTAGCCCAGAGCGGGGGAGGGGAATTGAGCATTTAGCTATAATTAACACCTTCTACTTACACTCTCCAGTGTTTCAAACGGATTGTTTTTTATTATAGGTAGCTGCTCACAAACCTGAAATCACTTTATTAAAAAAAAAAAATAGAATCAGAAAAAATATTAGCAACTAATAAGGCTAAATTCAAGTGTTCACTCTGCAGGCAATGGTTCTGTAATCCTCAGACTTCTATAGTCAGTCATAAAGTCATCAAGCATTAGCTACACATAAAAATATGCTATTTCTGTGTGAATATGTGATTGCAGAAAAAATCACACTTTTCTTCTGCTTTCTATGGAACTTGCACTGAAGTTTTGCTTGGATGAGCACTGTATTAGTTAATTTAAAGCTTGAGATTAGCAACTTTATCCAGGATAAATGTCTTAAGTATTCCTGATGCTATTTCTTCGATCCTCCTTTATTTCTGCCAGTGTTGCTAAAAAATATCTCAGACAGCTACCTAGAACATTTTAAATGAAGGTATTGATATCCTTTTTTCAGTTTGTCTCGATAGATAAAGTGCCCGCAGAAACAGAAAAGCTGACAAACTTCCTCACTTGGCTTTCAGAGACCTCGCTCAGTGATTTTGGTATGTTGCATGCTGGAATCTGAAATACAACTTATTTTCCCTCCCTTTCTTCTATCATGAATCAATCATTGTCAGGTCATTGCCTACTGATCATTCAGTCCCTCAGTCTGGTGCCACAAAAGTACTTGTTTCTCAAAAAAATAACTATGTTGCTACCTTGCATCAGCTGATTTCAAAGTAAGATTTTCTGGCTTTCTGAACTTTGATTTACATGTTGCTACTACTACACTCCTTTGGCATTTATAAATTCATATCCTGTGTAGGTTCACATCCTGCCCTTGTAATGCTTTGCAGGCTGTTGGCATACTTCTTCAGCCGGTGGAGATAAACGCCGGGAGTACATCGTAAAAATAAATTCTGGTTCACATGTGTATTAAAGAAAATATAATCTATATACTCTGAAATAACAAGACAGTGGAATTTGTTTTGGACTTCTTCCGTAACTGCAGAAGTGCCTCGAAATCATCACCTCTCCTTTTTCCCTCTCCTGCTGAGCTGTACAAGGAACTCGAGAAGTGTGAACAGAGTGCAGATATGTCCTGCTGAGTTCTCTGTTCACCACTGATCTACCCCTGAACAACATACCTGGTGATTCTGATAAATTTATGCATACATTTATGCACATAACCTTGTTATAATATTAGCAATGTTTTCTCTGTGTGAGGCCAAGACCCCCAATACCAGGAGTTTTGGGGGGATGCAGTGGGTAGGGAGATGACAGATAGCACTTATTGATGTCAGTGATCCATAGTAGTGCATACTGAATTATTTAGGTGTGTAAGAGGAGATATGGTGTTTAAGAAAGAAGCTGATAAAACTTAGATTGTAATATTGGTTCCTTTCTTCTGTGGCTGAAGTCTATGAGATATGTAGATTTGTTTCCAGTTTTTTTGTTTTGTTCCTAAAGAATGACTGTATTGACTATAAACTTATTTGAAGTAACTTTTTGTTCCGCAGATAAGGTTAATGCTTTCGAGCTTGCTCTTTCATGCCTAGGGGGTGTAACACATATGGTAACTAACAATAAAATACTGATCTGACTGTACAACTTTATGTAAGGCATGTGTGACTAAAACCTGAGTAATAAAATTTCCTTTCCTGCTCAGACAGAACTGTATATGCCTGTCATATTTTATTGGTTGTTAAATGGCACATACACTTATGGATCACAACCTAAACCAGACAGCCTACGGTATCATTGCATATTTGTCATCTTCGATGAAAACATTGCAGCAGATTTCTGTATACTTGGGAAAATTAAGCTATAGGAAAGTAAACAATCATGTTGCTGATGAATATGTATGCACTTAAAGCATGCAGAAACTTTAGCCGTTCAGTACTAGTGGCAAAAATTGTTTCTGATTTAAGTAGTGACACATACAGTGATCAGAAGGCAACATTGTAAAGCAATATTTTTTAAAGATAAATAGTCACCTTTGCAGGTTGCAGACAAAATTAGCTTATGGATCCAACAACTAAGACCCATTTTAGCTACATTAGTAAATACCATGTAATGCATTAACATCCAGTGACTAGACCTATATGAAAGAGATACACAGAACTTGAATTACTGACTTATTATTAGCATCGTCGTTAATAGTGTTACTCATCTTCTTTCTGAATTCTGAAATTGTTGGTTCTTTTCATACATGGTAGACAATTCTGGAAAATTATAAAAATAATTTTAAAAATTCAAGAGGAATCACGTATAACAAAATTGAAAAAATGGACTGTGTTAAATAAACAGTGAAACTGTGCTTTAAATTCCCTTTCATGGAACCCAATGGCAAAAATTAATGACAGTGATTTTAATATTAGTTATTAATATGAACGCATATAAACTAATAATATCACATGCTGCAAAACAAACTGCACTGCTGTACTGTAAGTGTGATAAACAGAAGAAATGATACAGTTACACTTGTAATCCATCCTCTGCCCTTTCATCAAAGTGGCTAAAATTATATTTGTTTAACAAAATAAAGCCTTGTGACTTTCGTTTAGCCCATATGGCAGTATAGCCCACTGAATAAGCTGTTTGGACACAGTAACAATTACCTTTATCAGAGATACTTTTGGTCAGGAAAGATACAAAATTTCTTTCTTTGCAGGTATTAAAATATCTATGGTCAATGCCCAGCCCTCAACCAAATAAGTAACTGGGAGGACCATGCTGATCTGGATTCTGAAGAGTGGTGTGTCATTATTGTCAAGCCACCCAAGGTAAGAGGATTTAATTTTTTCATATTCTTGACACCAATAGCTAAGAAAGGACTCCAGAGTGACAGTGACATGTCAGGAAACTGAGAGTGGATAAATGAAATTTTGGTGACTAAGCATAATTTACTTATACAGCACTGTGAAAATTTCAGATAGCATGTGTCCACCTCCCACCTGCCAGGCATTCTAATGAGATCTTTAGCAGGTTAGATAGGCTGAGAGTAACCTGCAGTAGTGCTTCCTTAGGCACTGTCTCCTACAGCCAGGTGAGAGATACCACAGTGATGGAGAACCCAGAGCAACTCTGACATCCCTCACTTCTCTTCCTGCAGGACCACCAGCAAAACCCTTGATCTTTTCTCTGCCTGTAATACGAAGTCTCCATAACTACAGTTTCCCCCAGTATTATCACTGCTTTACATTCATCAGAAATAATGTAATAAGAGTCAGGCTACTGATGATAGTTAGGCTTTCAGTTTTAGATGGCTGGTTTTGGGATGAGCTGAACTGACACGACCCTGGGCAGGAACTGAGGTACTGGGTTTGTCTTGGCTATGTTTATAAGCACGTCAGGTTTGTAGCCAGGGTATCTTCCATTAGAGGTGCTGATAAGGTTGAAGGAAGACAGTTCATGTGCACAGCCTTGTCATCTAGTCTATAACGTCTTTGTTAGGGTGATGTTGGTGGGACATATACATTGGCTATCAAATTTCTTGCTATCAAATGCTTTTGCTGTTTTGAGAAGATATGGGAGAATAAGCTAAAGTGACAATAGTACAGGTGTTCATATTTGGTGAAGATGATTACTGAAATAGGTGAAATGTCAAAGAGCCAACTAACATATTCACTGGCATATCAGGACTCAATTAGGAGTTGTGAAACAAAGGGTCTTTCTACTGCTTTCCCCCAGCAGAAGTGTTCAAACCTAAAGCTTTAGAGATGGGCTACACTGCTTTAAATCCAATCTCCTCTTACATGTTTTTTTAACAGCTGTGAATTTCCATTTTTTTGCTAGATTTGTTGCATGAAAATGCTAAAATGTCTGTTGAGGACTGATTTAATGATTCTGACAGTTTTAAACACTGAGAGTAAACTGCACCAACTGGCAATTTTGAAATGCATTCCAACATCTTTCAAAATCTTAGGTTTCGAGTAACTATAGTTTTCATATTTGAAATGTTTCTTCCCACAGAACTGTGGTTTAAGTTGCAAAATCAGAAACAGAGTTTGCTAAACATCTTTGAAGCATGATTTTGGCTTATGAGATGTGATGGCCGTGGTCTGTGCAGTCAGACCTGCTCAGATCAGATCCTGCAGATCAGGTCTCTGATCTTATTCTAAATACCACCTGTACACCATATATTTTTCACAAAGCTGTAAATGTGGTGCTACTCATTTAATTGGGGGGTACACAAGAGTTTATTTTGAAGAAAATAGGAATATTTAAACGTATTCAAGGATCAGTCCTACTCTCACACATTTTTCCTTGGTTCCTGCTGATAGCACTGTTTTCAGGGTGTTTGCAGCGGGAATTGGGCTGATGCAGCGGATTAAACCCCCGCGGTTTGTGCAGCTCAGTCACTGCTGCTCCCTCTGCTGGTGGTGAGAGATGAAATTACAATCAACATCATGGAGTTACAACTGTTCTAGAATACAAAATAAAATATTCACGGTTTATATGTGTAAATTAGCTAATATCCACAAATTTTGTGTCAAACTGAGCTCTTTTTTATCTGACGTGTTCAGTGTAGCATACCTACTGCAATTTAATGCATATTCAACCATGTTTCTTTTTATAAAGTGCTGAACTATCTCATGTAAAAAACCCCTCATTTTGAAGCACCCATTGGATAAAAATTAGGATGCAAGCCAGCATCCAGAATGGATTCTGCCAAAAACTCCGTGAATATATGGCCAATACCCTGTTGCCAACAGAAATTGTTCAGAAGTACAATAACTGAAACAATAAGCAGCTTACTCAGGAGATGTATGTGCATAGTATTCACGTGATTTCCCAGCCAAGACCACTCCACATCTCCTACTAATCTTTGTTTAACACCGTGTGTGTGAAAGGTATTCTTATTTTCATAATATGAATATGGTAAAGGGCTAAAGGACTGAATTACAGTAAATTGATCATCCTTTAAACTAAAATTCTCATCCAAGGCAAATGGATGCAATGTCATATTATTTTAGAATTTAATCTGCGTACCCAACTTTCACTCACTGCTATAGAAGTTGCACATGTGCATCTGGAAGAAGAATCTGAGCCTGACTTTAGTGTTTAGCGCACAGCTTGTACCTTCACACAAGCAGGAAAGCACATGGCAATGCAAGCGGTGATCATTCAGACACAGGACATGTCTATTTCCCACTCATTATTTCCTAAACGGAAGGACATGAATACCAATATCCAATGCCTTTGAGTCACAAGAAAATGTGTCTCCCCTCTTACTTTTTATTTTTATGGATAAGAGAGCTTTCAAGGAAATGTAATAGCACAGCTAAAACTAAAGATCCAAGTCTACTTAAGGCACCTTAGCGAAATAGGTTTGTTGGTCTCACATCAGTGCATATTGCAAAAACATTTCAACTCAGCCGATAGCCTCTATTTAAGCTGAGCTTTTGGACTGAAATAATAGGGAGATGTACATACCTAAATTACTTTCACCTCAAGAGATATTTTTGTCTGTGAGCTGTCAAGGGTACACTTGGAAGCAGTGACATGATAATAGGAATGCTGACTACACATTTGCATGCAGGTACACAAGGAGGCAGGCTTAGATTAGTGATCTGAGCTACTAACATTAAAATACAGTTTTATGACAAATACAGAAAAACTTTCCGATTACTCATAATTCTTACACTGGCTGTCCAGCACAAAAAAACACCACCAGTGGCAGTAACAGCATCTTTGAGAGGAACGCAATGAAAACTATAGATAGTTTTAGTGTCTTTACTTATTTTCTTATAGGAGTGAGTTACTTGAACCTAATTCCAATGCAAATTTTCATGTGGGCATCCAAGGGATCATCCAAGGAAGCACCACATTTTCACAATCATAGGAAAATGACAGACATTCAAGGAAAAAAACTAAGTTTAAATGAGGTTAAACATTTAGTGTAATGAACATTACTCCACAAGTTTTTCCAGATGAAAATATTTATTCAAGACCACCACCCCCATATCAGTTTTAAAGAAAAATAAAAGCTTAAGGGCTGTCAGTTTTCTACACAGTATTTATGACTGGAATCAAGGACACTCTTGCTCAGTTTGTTTTCTTGTGCAATAGAAAGAAAGTCAGGATACTATGAACATGATGTTTTCTCTAGTGCACTCTGGACTAAGACAGTCCTTTACTGCAATCCCTTCTAGGCAAAGTTTGTATTTTTGTCAATCCATTAGTTTATCTCTGCAGGCAAGAAATTTCCATAGCATGCTTAAAGCACCAAGGGAAAAAGCTCCCCAAAGCTCTTCATGTCATGTTTATTTTTATTTTTATTTTTTTTTGTAAATAAGTAAATAAAAACAACTTCTTTTTCTCACCATGCTGAACAGTCCACTTCATGGTAGGAGACCACCTTATCCCGTATCTCTGGATGTAGGTTATCACGTCTTACAGAGAGGCCATAAGTAACTGCGTGGAATTTTCTTCTGTAAAGAAAAAAAGTGAAATATTTTGCTATTGGTGACAGGATCTTCAAGAGTGTGTGTGGAAATTCCACATTTCAATGAAAGCGTAATTACTTGGACTCTTAACCCTTGCTGACATAAAATTAGTATTTTACACAGTTCTTGAACAGCAAAATGACTCACAAGCAAATTGAAGTTTATGATATGCAGAAATGTGAGTTATTAACAGAGAACCTTTTCTAAGGCTGGGAGGTACAGGATATTTTGCACTCCAAGAATGATGTTTCTGAAGATGAATCCTTAAGGTTGAAAATGTTCCAGCTATAATCCCACTGAGTAATGCTTCCTGAGTGAAGTCATGGTATTACTTTTGGGAATAATTCAGCTCTGGAACTTGGTCATTTTACTATTTTAGATTAGATGAGTCAATTTCTTTAACACATTTTTGCTATGACTGCTGTTTCCTTTTTTCCGAACTTGTGGTGTTTCATTATCTCTGGCACTTACTAAATGCCTGTTTGGAGTTAAAAACAAATTCTATTTTCACTCTGTGTCAAATTATCATGGGAACACAAGGGAAAAATGAGGGAAAAAACTCAAGGATGTGGATTCTGTAAAGAAAAAAAGTTGTATTCAATCAAAAAGGGAAGGCTGGCTCTTTCTACCTCCTGCAGAAAGGTTAGCTTGCCTTGGCAGTGCTTCCCACAGCCTGCTGGGCAGGGGAAGGCACCACCTGTACCTGTTGCATCGTGACAGGTCTCCCTACACACACGCCGTGCTGTCCGTGCTCACACATCCTGCATGGAATCCAGCATGCTGGTGGCTGTCCACGTCAACAGCAGCACTCTTACTGCACACAATGGAGACTAATTTCTCAAAATGAAGAAAAACTTGGCTTCCCCCTAGGCCAGCACTTGGTCCAAATTTAGTAATTGCTTTGGAAATCTAGTCATTAAATGCAAGATGATTCCGTTGTATGATATGCAGTTTAATGACTTCAGCTTTTTCCATGCTGCATGGATACATTTGGTGAAGATTTTTAAACACCAACAGCTTCTGCTAAGCATTAAAAATGCAAAGTGTAATATAACAGGTGCAAAAGCAGTTCTTTAATGTTCTTATGCTTTCCTCATGAGTTAGGTGGATACAGTATATTCAAAGAGGATAAGCTGCCGGTTTAATATACCAGCGTAACTTCCACTTAGGAACTCTAAAGCAGTGATACATTATACAGCTACTAATTTTTCTTTACGCTGTTTCTTCTGAGAAAGACGAATTTTCTTTGCCAAAGTTCTCTCAGCTATAATTTGGGTTTCTGTTTCTCAAAAAAGCCTTCTGCATTAAATCAGATGTAAATGTCCTGTGAAACTATCTCTCACTGTTACCAAAAGATGAAAAGATAGTAGGTAATATGAAAGATTCTTTTATATTAGACTTGTCAGTCTACTTCCACTAGTAGAGAAAGTTTAATTTAGTTTTATCTCCTTTTTCTTGTTTGTTTGTGGTGTTTTGTTTTCCTTATTCTACCAGTGTACTCGTTTCATGTGATTCAAAGGATGCCTTACTGATAAACAGAGAAATGAACTATGTGATGCTCTTCAGCAGTTACAGACAGCCAAAGGGAAGGTCCTTTCCATGATTTGAAATAGAAAACTGTAATAGAAATAGTGTATTTAATGTTACTTAGTAAGTAAATATGTGTCTTCCCAGACCAATATCAGCAGTAACAAACAGAGAGTCCAGTTTGCTTCATCCTTGCAGCTGTGCAATCAAGTGTAGTGCTTTTCCCAGTCTGGTTTTCAATGATTGAATCACAGGGGGTTTCCACTGTTTCCTATGTCCAGAAAAGTCTATTGGTTTTTAATTTTCAAATTAATTTAACAGTTCCTCTCTTTCATTATAGTCCATCACTGAACTTCCAGGAAATAAAAAGTTAAAAAAGAAGGGAAAGAAAAAAAAAAGAACTATCAGCAAACAATTTTGGCATTATAGTTTTCTGTAAATCTGCAGATTCTCTGCAGCTCCAATAATTATTTTGCTTATATTTCTGATTTTTCAGTTAAACATTCAGTGCTTCCCAGGTTTACTACTCTGTCTTTAAAAGTCTCAGAATGTTTTTCCCAAATGGACATTTCAGAAGGATGCTTCTGAACTCAAATGTCCCACGCCCATAAAATGAATAGAATAAAAAATAAGTTTGATTAAGTAGGAACCACACGATTGTCACAGATCCCCTTTCAAAAGCAAAAGCAAGTGTTGGTCCTAAACAGTTTGTAACTGAAGTAAAAACATATGAAGGAAGAATGTGGGAGGCAAGGAAAGCCAAGTAACTGCTACATGCACTTCAATGAGATTGCCAAGTTAGTCTTTGATTCTTCAGTCTGACCAATTTCTTCAAATATAGATTATCCTTTAAGAAAGATTTTAAAGTGACTGAAGACACATAGAAAGAAATCTTCAACATCACAGACTAGCCAACAATTCCTTGAAATTCAGTATTGTAGAGAAGGAGCTCACTAGGATATATAAAAGATAAAATCTGTTATCCAAGAATAAGATTACAGTGTCCTATAACCACTCCTTGTCTGTGAATACATTAGAATCTGGTTAAGGAAAAATAAATAGCCTATTGTTCAAATTGATGGAGAGTACAGACTAATGGAGAATATTCCTGGATGGCAATTATTTATTTTATTTTTTCCTAATACTGCACAGGAATATTTTAAAATATATATTCTAATAAATGCAACACATTTCATTATATATACATTTCATTATATGTTCTAATAACATAAATATGTAAACATACATACAGTTTTCTAGTCATCCTGGAGCACACATAAAAATCACTTTCTAAATTAAAATCAAAATCTCACTTAGGAATTTCACTTTCTTTGAAAATTATTAAGAATACTCATGGGTCACATCCATAGCTTGCTTCTAGCACAGAGCTATAATGTAAAAGAAGTTTCTTTTACTCTGTAGGGATTGACTCTCCCTTGAAGCCTGGATAAAATCGTTCTGATGCTACCTGAAGCATCAGTAGAGGATAGCACTTCAATTTCAAGTAAGAACCTGGGCCAAAAAGGAGCTCTTGGTAATTCTCACAGTGCTCATTACCTTTGGCTTTCTGCCTTAACAACTGGCATGTGCAATACCAGGTGTATAAATGTTCTGCATGGTTGTTGCATATTCTCCACACTCAACCTCACTTGGCAGAGCTCTGTGTTTCCTCCTCTGTTGCCTTTCACCTTGGGAAATCATTATGTCGTTTACATTTACGTAAGGCTGATCCAAATCACTTCTGAATTACAAGTCTTTAAATGGCACCCACTTTGCAAAGGTGTGAGTGGCCACACAGGGGACAAGGAAACAAAATTCCTTGCCCAGAATCCAGATTTCTGAGCTGTGTTTGCCTTGATTTTTATAGTAAGAATTCTTTAACAGAAGTGGTGCAGCTGAAACAAACACCAGTGAGTGCTTTCCAATTCACTCTTTATATGAGCTCATAAAAATGACCTCTGTGTGAATGTGCCAGGGAAAAATGTTTCTGTCTATAAGGTGTACAGATCTGGAGATGTCAAGAATATAAACTCAAACAACATTCTGATTTTGCATCTGGCTTATATTAGTCGGTAGTATATGATGTGATAGTATAACAGAAGTAAAGAGCGTATGGAGGGATTCGAACGCTCAGTTACCACATCTGTCTCTCTACATTATCATCATTAGAGTGTTTAGATGCAATTTATCTCCCATTCCATTTGGAAGATTCATGTTCCCTCCTATGAATCAGGCATCAGCCCAACCATGATGGGTTGTGTCCACAGGGGAATGCTTTCACTTTGACACCTGCTAGTAGCCATCATCAGCCCAGCAAGCTCTGCTTGGCTTGTTTATGTTTGCAATATTTAGCCAACCAACGAAGCAACCAGTGTATGTTTGTCTGATACGGAAACAGGAGAGGAAACCAGGGGAAAGAAAGATAAAGGTATGTCCACTCTTCCACAGCTGACACATTTTACAAACTCTGACATACCAAAATTAACAAAGCTGGGCTCTGCTTTTAATTAATTATAAGTAGAGAAGAAGGATGCTGCTGGTTTTAAGGCCATTGGCTAAGGCACAAGAGATGAAGAGTGAGTCATTAGCAATGGCTACAGTCTGACAGCGGGCAAATCAACCTCTCCATCCCAAAGTTACCGAAGAACTCGTGTATTTAGATTTCATGTTCTTTTGTGCAGGGATCCACTTGTACTATGTTTTTGCCAGAATCCAGTACCCTGAGGCTCTGATCTCAATGAGGTCATCTGGTTATTATCATAATGCAAACCATCCCATCCATGTGTCTGCTCTCAGGACTAGATCTTACCCAAAAAACCTGCATGTAGAAAGGAAATGAGGAAAAATACCTAGATGGAGGACAGAGAATTTTTCCTTCAGGTCAAAATTTCTATTATGTTAGAACCAAATTGCTTATTGCTAATTAAGGCATAATGGGGAAAACTGGAGCTGGAGCAATTCCCTTTGTCCAACTCTCTGGCATTGATGGCAAAATCAAAAATCACTAAGTGATCAGGAGGTTCGGAGTACTGTTGTAGTGCATACTTTGTCATATTTAAAAACTTCTTCCGGAGATGGTTGTTAAAATATGCTTTCAAGGAAGGTAAAAGGATGCCTATTTTCTCAGCCTTTTACTAGGGAGGAGAATGTAGGACGGTCCGCACTTCTTCTAAGTCTCATGTTACTGGGATGTGTAAGTGGGTGTGAGTCCTGCAGTGTGCGTAGGAGTTATCATGCGAGCTTTAATCTAGAAGCTGGCCTGCACAGGCTGTGATGACACATCCAGTTGCAGCATACGCAGATGTTAGATACAAAAGAAGTCTAATTTGAATCAGGAGATCTGGGTTCTGTTAGTGACTCTGCCATATATTTCCTGTATTGCTTTAGGCAAGGCATTCAGAGCCTGGTCCCGTCTCCATTTAATTCCACAGCACCCCTTTCTCTGGCAGTACCCTGAGCTGGATTAGACTCCTATCTTATCACTTTCCCAAGCTCTCCATATTCCTCAGAGGTATAATCTTACCTGCTCAATCCATAGGTGTCCGATATAGCTTAAACCATTTGCCTCTGAAGTGATTTGCTACTTAGGCATAGCATGAATATGCAATTGAATTAAATTCTCAATTCAGCAAAAGCCTAAACCTCTAATAAGCTTCAGTCAAGTAAACACATACTGGAGAATTTCAGGTTCTGTGCCATTAGGTATTGATACATACTCTTAAAAATTCAAGAAGGTAAATTATTTCATTGGAACTACTTAGGGGCCTAAGATGAAGCATACATCAAAGTACCTTGCTCAAGGCCCTATTATCTATCATTAGCCATACACATGTACTTAAGCATCTGCTTAAGTGTATTGCTCAATTCATCCCTAAAAGCATAATACTTATATGCTTCCTAGCATAGAAAACACAAACATTTGAGCCTAGAAAATACTAAAAATTATCTACATTTGATTATATGAAATGTCACAAATCTTCAATCTTTTTAATAAATCTAAAGAAACAAAGAAAATTTAAGGTAATGTAGCCCATACTAATTTCCAGGAATCTTGCTTACACTATAACCCTTCACTTTTACGTAACACTGAAATCACAATACGGATGTGTATTTTGAAGTAATTGTGTTGGTGGTCCCTGCGTGCTTTCTGAACATCTAACAGTTAGCTAAGCAAACACACATGACTGATTAAAAGAAGAAAGGGAACTATTTTTACAGGGACCATTAAACTTTAACTGCCATCTGGCAGGGAATGATTAGAGAAGATCAAAATTAAGGCAGTCAACACAAATACCGTGTGGATACCTCAGGGAATTAATGTGGATAGAAGATGGTGGACTTGTGGCTCTGTTAAGAGACAGACAGAGAAGGAAGTGGTGAACACATCCTTTATGACTGCTGCCCTAATGGCCACATTCACAGCAACAGAAGCAGAGAAAGAAGAAATCAAAAACACCTGGGAATAATCAGACGCTTGCTGTCATAAAAAAAGAAAGTTAAAGCATTATACAAGAGCCACACCATTCTTGTTCCCCAACAAGCCAGGAAGGAAATTTTTATTGTGGAGGTGTGTTGCAGTTGGCAGGTTATCTACTATCTTTACATAGGTATTTTAAATAGGGTCTGTAATAAATCTTTTAATTGAAAGGCTTTACGGAACACAGACCTGTGGTTGGTCTAACTGAACACTGGATGTCACTATTTATACACACTATTAGTCATTTTAGAGGCATTAAAAACACAGTCCAGCCAGGAACTGGAGCAATCCAGACATGTTTTTTTCAAATCAGCTATCTTTAATTATTGGTGTTCTAGAGACAGCAGTTTCAATGAGCCAAAGCTTCCAATGCTTGCCTAGACAAGCACCAGTCAGTTTTTACAGCTACTCAACTTGTGTGCCCTGGCAATGCTGCTGGTAGGTATTCCCTAACAAGCGGACCACGTCTGACTTCATATTTTAGGGGAAAGATTTAAGGTTTGTATAGAGAGATAATGGACCAGCTGTTCACTGCAACATCTCACAGCTGAGACTGACCAGGCAGCCTTATAACTTCGCTGATATGGCTGAAAAGAAACAATCAAAATACAACTCACTCAAAAGTGCAACAGCCCTCCCATGAGGCACCTCCTGGTCTGACTGTGCTGGAGTAGAACCTTCTTTTCAACCCTCACGAGCTATAGGGTTGGAAAACCCCTGTTATCTCAAGCATATGCCTTGAAGTTTTTTCATTCCATGGCACTGGAATAATAACATACACCTCTTCAGCCACTCTGCTGCCCTTACCTGAGGCACAGGTGATTTCTAAGGTCTACAGTTATTATGAGGTAGCACTTTTCAGAGACAAGGGAAGATAAGAAAAAGAAAAACGAAGTATCTCTGAGTCCAAGTGGTATGGAAAACAAATCAGTGCTGACAGCCCACAAGGTCATGCTAGCTGCCAAAAAGACTTAGGACAGAAGACAGATGAGAGGACGTAAAGATTAGTTACAATTGATACAGTAATGCACTGTGAAATGAGGCTTATTTTTTGTTTCTTGAGCTCAATATACTATTTTGAAGTTACCAATAGCATAGGAAAAGCACACTAAGTATGCTTCAAAGCCTATGAAATCTTGTCAACTGTACCCTATTTCATAAACATGCTAAACAACAACAAAATGATCAGAAATGTACACATTACTACTCTGAAATGTACAGTCAGTAGAAATGTTTGGTCATTTTAGACCTTGATTCCCAACAGAATTTTTCAATATATTCATGTGTCTACTTGTCACTCTGCATCCTTGAAATGCTAGGACTGTAAAAAATGTTTGACTCTTCTGTATATTCTTAGATTCAACATTTTTTAGGGAGAGTTAGAATACAACTAAAAATAGCCTTAGGTGGTTTATGCTAGTAAAGAGAACAACTGAAAATACCCTTCCTGATTTGCAGAAATACATTTCTATGCACAACATGTGAACCGAGGTCCACCTAGTGCTATTCAGCCAAAACACTATGGGTGTCAAGGAGATTGTGTTTTTTGGTTTGTTTTCCACAGATCCTGGCTGAACAATGGAATATCTAAGAGTCAGAAATTATGACTGGAAACACATGGCTGGAAACTATCTACCCTGAATCTTATTTTATTCCAAATAGTATTTTCTGAGATATATTCTGGGCAAAATATTCTTTTGCTTAACTGCAAAGTTATATTTTAGAATTTGAGCATAGTAGGCTGTTCAATTGAGGCTCATGAACAGGTTTTGCTCTTTCTTAAGCTATTTCTAGCCTTTATACAGTACAGTGTAATTCTGCTAACACAAGTAATCTGTTCAGGGGGCAAAACAGGAGTCAAGTGCAGCTACAACATGCTAATATGATACTAATGTGATATGTATAATATATCAATACAAAATAATGTATCTTTTATAGAGCATTATATAGACTAATAACTTTAATAAGCAGTATTAATGTTGTTGTACATATGTGCCATTTAACAGTTGGGTGGTGGCGGAATATGCCTTACACATAAATCTGTGGAGAACCTAGAAAGGCAAAAGCTGTGGTGCAAAAGGCAGTGCTCTATCATTCTCTCCTCAGAATAAACTACAGACACAAAGCAGTCAAAAGGCACCTGAAAAAAGCAGCACAGCTCTGGTAAACTTCTGCAGTTTGTTGTCCCAGCTTTGATGCAGTAACCTGTTAAGACGGCTCAGAGTATATAACAGCCTATGGCTCACTCCTGCTAACAAGGTGCAGAGCATTCATCCTCCACATGCTAAATTCCAAGCACTGAGCCAAACTGTAAGAGATATACAGTAGACATTTGTTGATTTTTTTTTAATAATACCCACAAGCATCTACAGATGTGATCCCATGTAATGAAGCATGTGGCCTTAAGCGGGAATTATTTGCAACCAGCAGGATCTCCTGGCAAAAGAGATGGCCCTTGCTGTGTTATGAAAGCTGTCCCTCTAAAACCATGTTTGGTTAGCACCTATGCCCTGTTGAAATTGGCATAGATAATTCTGAGTGGGAACGGTGCCAGCACGGCAGATGGGAATGAATGCAGGCATGCCAGAGAATCAGGATGTTCACTGAGTCTGAGTATTAGGGACAGTGTCCTTTCCAAGAATTTAGAAATGGCAGGCTGTCCAGAGTTTCTCTACTTTAGGTACGAAACGTGAGAATATACGATCTCTTTTGTAACTATGAGCAAAATCAATTATAGTAATTTAAAAATAGCTCGTCTGAGCCACGCAAAGCATGACAGTAGGCAGCTGAATTAGAGCAACTTTTTCTCTGGATTCAGACTGACACCATGTCCTAGAGAGCAGAACCTGTGCACTGGAGTCAAAAGGATTCCACAGGTTTTCTGCTAAGTGGTTCAGACTGAAAAGCTTTCAGATGATAATGAATATTGTTCGTTTATACACCGCCTATCAGGCTGTGAGCCCAGAGCAATTTGCAGGGGTATGAGAACATAAACTTATAGCTGGGAGGTGTGTCATTTACAATTAAGCAGATGAATCTTGCATGTATTAATGGGCTATAGACCCATCTCCCCTCCAGCCAGGAATCATCAACTGGAACTAGAGCCTCTGTGAAGAAGGTGGACGAAGGCAAAGTCCTTCTGCTACAGTCCTGTGTATGCTGCTTTTGCTCTTTACATGGCACAAACAGCCATAACAGATCAGTTATCCAAAACACTAATTTAATCTCCAAACAAGATTTACTAATTCCTGTGGGATTTTTTTGAGCACTGAACAGCCTATTTTTTGAGCACTGAACAGCCACTGAACTTTCCTATTTCTCTTTTCAGATTATGAACAGCCAGAATGCATTACCCAAAAAGACTTGTCTAGGGTCATTTATATAATTCTGGGAAACAGGAAAAACAACAAATCTAAGAAAAATTGCTTAGGTATTTCTGTTTAAAAACTAAGAATCTGGTGTTGCAATTCTCCCTGCACAAAAAGCCTGTACTTCCAGAAGAGTCCACTAAGAAAACATTCCTCCATTTCGGATTTCTTCAACTTCAGCTATGAAAATTTATGGATACTTCTGAAAAAAAATGGCTCTAATTTGGGCAAAGTCTTGGCTGTCTGTGCTGTGTATTATGTGAAAGGTGTTAAAATTGGATTGCCGGCATTGTGTTCTAACCAGTGCAGCCAATAGTGTTAAGTTAGAGCCGAACTTTGTTTTCCATTCAAAATGTGTTTAGTACTGTTAGCAGGAATAAAAAGTATTGCTGAATTTATTTTCATTTAATCCAGTGATATTTTGTAACCTAGAAATCCACGTGTGTGTTATCCAGTGAACTGACTGACCATTTCAGGTATCAGCTGTTTTTTGCAACACAGTCTCGAGAAATATCATGAGTCATCTGAGTAAGAAAACTTACATAAAGGAGTTTATGTTCTAAAGTAATAGATGAAGAGGTCTATTCATTCCAAATGTTCTGTTCTGTGCACTTATAAAAGTTACTTCGATTAAACATCAGTGGATTGTTTTATTACAGCTTTTCCTCAAAAACTGATTTCCGAAAAATACCGGGTAGATATATAATAATGCTTTTTAAACACGAGAGCTCACCCTGAATGTGGCAATCCTGACACACACACAGTGTAAGAGATGTGAAGCATAAAGTGAAACTATTCATGAACCTGACATTTCCTTCCGCTTTAAGTTACAGTGCAAAGGTTAATGGTTGGACTCAATAATCTCTGAGGTATTTTCCAACTTCGAAAATTCTATGATTATATGAAATACAAATAAAAATTACATTAAAATAGAGAATCATAATTTTATAGACAAATCATAACTTTTGCTGACAAATAAAATTATTTTTAAAATACAGGATTGTCTTCCACCTTGTGACACACTGGGTTTTACAAAACGCTGGATGTATTTTTTAATGTTTATACTGTTGTACAGCATCATAAAAGTAACCAGTAGAACCTGAATGCTAGACAATAGGGCTTGTTATCCAGAGGGAAAGCAGATCTACCAGTCTTTTCTGGCAAGGCTCCTTGGAGCCTTGATGTCACTTGCCACCAGAATCCAATAGCTAGGATGAAGAAGAGTACACCTCTTTTCCATGCTGAATTTCTGCTGAAGCGGAATGTTTTTCCTCTTGACAACATCCCATTTTGACATATATAGGCTGTGGCGTAGCAGACCCTACTTATATAATCATTGTGATATTTAAAGCAGATCTTAAAGACCCAAAAATTACATGATGAGGATTATCATGATTTCCCATTCAAATTGCATGGCTGTTCTCAACAGTATTAGCATACATTCCAAATCTTGCCTAGTATGAACATGGTATGATGTTTGTGGCTAATGTCATCCATTTCTAGGATTCAGGTGTTAAAATAATCAATGGTCTGTTGAGCAGAATGCTCTACAGCCTAAATTAGCTCCACTTTGTTAATTACCTCCTGCCCTCCACTGAAAGAAGCCATTGAGACTATAAAAAAACTAATTTTAGAAAAAAATTGCTTGGGTAAGTACTCTCGGGGACAGAGATCACTGAAGAAACAGTTTCTCCCTTTCCCTTGTAAAGGAGAAGTTTAGAATTTAGAGAAAAAACTTTATCATCTGTATTCCTATGAAGCATCTCTTATGATCCAGTCAACTCTGCAATTAAAACAACATTACGTATGTCAAAATTTGCCAACTACTAACAATCAATAAGGTAAACAGGTATTAAGAGAGTGCTACCAAGAGAATTTCTACTTAAAGCAGAGCCATCTAATAATGACTTTGTTCCTTCTTCCCAGAGCAAAAATGGTTTCAATACTCCGGAGCGTATTAATTCTGCTCTATATATCTTCTTTCCACAAGCCATTGCTCCAGTTCTATGAGTCCTGAATGGGCAGATTCAGTCCGGAACAGGCAGATTCAACCACACAGTTGTGAATGGAAGAGAGAGACTGAAACATGGCCCAGGATGTGAAAAACACTGAAAACCCCTGACTTTGTAAATCAATACCAATCAATGCCCTGCAAAGTACATCATAAATCTGGATGTTCAAGAGAGCTAACCCTGAGGTAATACACCTTAAGTTTTAAAATATTTCACAAACATTAGGATAATCTCAGGAGGCCTTTGATCCAATTTCATCCTTTGGGGGTCTTCCAACAATTAAGAGTTATTGGAATATATTGGTTTTCCAGACATATCTCCTCTTCAAAACAGATTTAAAAAAAAAAAGACTAGTGTGAGTGTGTGATATGTTTTGAGTTAATAATCCTCTGCTGAGAGATATAATTTAACCTGAAGGAATAGGTTTCAATCTAGCAGCAGAACGTTTTATTTAGGCTTTGGACAATGGGATTTCTCTTAACTAGCTAAGATTTCTCCTTCAGCAAGTATAGAACATTCAGATATAGACATTAATCTTTTATAAGTTATTAATAATAAATGATGAATTCTGGCAGACCCTCCAGTGCAAAGCACTCAGGACATGCTCATTAATTTAGCATTGCACTGGATTGTACTTGTTCAACTGAGCCAATATGCAACTGCCATCATTTGTCTGTACCTGGAGGAAAACCAACCCATATCTACCAGGCAGACATTCCAGTTTATGGGTAGTGTGCCCAGCAGCATTATTACCTGCTTTCTGGACAGATATAAGGCTTGATAGAACTCTAAGAAGTCACCGGAAAAATGCCATTTGTATGCAACATCCACTCTGCCGATACTCGTGCGTGGTAACATTCAGAGCCTAATATGCATAGATACCAATTTATTTCAGGGTTATAAAGTGAAAATGCATGTCACTGTAGGAGTGATCCATTGCACGGTGAACCTAGGAAATGAGCTACTTGGCAATGGGGGTGAAACAGATGTTGCTTTTCTAAAAATAAGGACAAAAAGACTGGGAGAAGCTTTATGATTCCAGGAGAAGTTTTTAGACAGCTTGGAAAATCTGGGATGACCTTTTCTCTTTCCTTTCTGGGAAAGGAGAAGGCCATACTGGTGAACCACAGCTAGTGGTCACTTGCTGTTCTTACTGCCCTGACACAAACCTGGCTCAGCAGCAGGGAGCTATAAGGCCACAGGAGCTGTGGGAGAGGACTGGACTGGCTTTTCAGGCACCATGTACTGCTCAAACATCTGCACTCTATCTTCTTTGCCAGAAACAAAATGGGGAGAAAACCTCCTCTGGCATCCTTGGCTACTGCCCATGTGCATAACTGGTCCTGATGGGGAGAGACAATTGGAAAAACTGGGAATCTACTCGAAAAAATTTTCAGAAATGTGGTGAGCAACTAGAAATTACACTGTCTTTAATGCACTGATGCACTTCCTTGGGGACCTACCAGCAGGTCAGCCATAGGACAGGAAACCATGTGAGGTTAACAACTGTTTCTTTATGAAGATCTGCTTGAATTAAATTCAGCCTGGCCCCCAGAGATCTGTAACTGCTCTTCGAAATCCTCCTGAAAGGAACAGCTGAGTCACATTCAAAATACAGTATCAGCTGTTATGCCTTAAAAACAACAATAAACCAATGTTTAATAGTGGTTTTGACACTTCACAACAAATAGCTTGTGAATGCATTTTTTTGCATGACATTCCAGGGTGGGAATTGTAACAGAAGAGGGAAATTCTTTTGTGGAAGAAGAGGGTTTCTGTTTAATGCAGTTTTGAATCCGTATGACTTTGTGCTGTGCACATACAAGAGTGTAATTTCCACTTTCTTCTCCATTCATGAGAGCTCGGGGGAGATTTGTTTTGTGCCTGGAGGTCCAGACCTCCAGTTTCCCAAGGAGAAAGCACGTCTCTAACTGCTGTGCTTCCTTCCATGAACAAGCTTGAATTTCTTGGTTGCAGCCAGCCTGCTCACTGCTGCACTTCCTACGGTGAAGTACCCGTCTTCATAAATGGGGTACTCTGAATGTCACTGTGCAGCAGTATGTCACATTGAAGTCATTCCAATGCTACAGCATTCGCCTTTGCTTTATGGTTTTATTCACGGTGATGGAAATACTTATTCCCACAATAGCATATGGATTGAAATTTCTTTTCAAGTGAAAAGTTCTGCCTAACCATTAAAAGGTTTTGCCATTGATACTTATTTCTTAGTGTTTGTCTATGTGGCCATGTGGCAGACACTGCAGATTTGTTGATGCACCTCAGTGCCCAAAAAATGTGTGTAAGCTGTGAAAAGGAAAAAACCCAACTCCCCCAAAACACTGGCAACTTATAAACTCTTTTGCTGGACCTCACAGACTGACTTTTTACTGCTCTGTTACTAAGACTCTGGATGCACACTGGAACTAAACCAAGCTTGCTGCTGGACTGAGGCAGGGAGCAGAAGGCTGGGAAATTCAAATTGTACTGTTGTCTCTCACCTTCAGATCTACAACTGAGTACACCTCCCCTGCACCTAAGGATCAGAAGACCTGTGCTGTAGGTTCTAAAAGCAACATTATGGTGAACATCAGTATGCAGCTGTTGAAAGCACCTATCGATCATGTTTGTTGAGGGGTGTTGAAGTTGCTTATACGGAGCATGTCTCAGCTTTGTGGCACCTGTGGTTTAACCAGTGACAGCAACATTAATCGTCCATGAAGTTTGGAGGAGCCCAGCACCTAAATCCTAAGAGACTGTTCCCATCCCTAAATACAGCACACACAGCCCCTTGCTTGCTCCATTGGAGATCGTTTGCAGCACACAATTTTAGACTTTATTTTTATGGCACAGATTGTACAACTTAAATATCTGTTTCCTAGTGTGTTACTCAAAACGTCGATTTTTCAGCATCTTTACTAGTTGGCACTAATACTACGTGCGATAGCAAATGGCCATTAAAACAACGATCCCCTTTATCAAATGAAAAACATCTAAGCACATATAAGTGATTAAAGCAGGAATCTCGGGAACACATGCTCAGCTCTGTGAAGATAATCCTATTTCAGTTAATCTTGATTAAAAAGGATTCTTTCGTTACTTGGTGTGAAGCTGCTCATCGTGCAGAAATGACTAATTAAACAGTAGGGTCTTTTTGCACACAGCTGGTGCCCTCGGCCGCGCTCCCTTTCCCTGCCGTGACCCGAGCCCCGGCGAGGTGGCACGACAACGAGACCCCGACACCGACACCGACACCGTCACGGTGACACCCTCACGGTGACACCGTCACGGTGACACCCTCACGGTGAC
>VZTF01004507.1:2023788-2089581 GCA_013397755.1 Cnemophilus loriae | reverse complement strand
CCCGGCCAGCGCCGCGGACACCGGTCCCCGCCCGGAGGTAGGGCCTGGCCGGCGGCCCGGGGCGCGGGGCGGCGAGGCGAGTGGGTGGGTGAAGGGGGCTGCAGCGCATCCGGGAGCGCGGGCATCGCCGGGACCTGCCTCGGGCCTGGCCCGTGGCGCGGGAGGAAGGGGCAGCCAGGCCTCGCCTTTCCGCCTCGTCTGTGCTCCAAGGCGGCCTCCGTCTGCATCCATCTTCGTCTGTGAAGGAGAACTTGGTCCGTGCCGCTGCTGGTGCGGAGGGTGCGGACAAGGGTACGGGTGTGAGGGATGTTGGGCGGGGGGTAAGAACAGCTTTTCTGCACCAGAGGGAGGTGTTGGCCTGCCTGGTATCTGGCCATGGAGCTGAACCTCCTGGACCAGTTGCCTCATTGACTTTGCCTGTTATTGTGCATAATGCCTCTCGAGTTGCCTAATAAAAGGTCTCTGAAGCTTTCACGTGAAAAAACATGTCACAGACCCTCAATTAGTGATAGCTGCACGGTGTTTTAGGCACAAATGTTTCATGCCGAGATGCAACCTCATGTTTGGAGTTAGGGGATATGTGTGCTGCCATGTTGCTTCTGCAGTCTTACTCATTCTACAGCCTTTTTGCGTCCCTGTTGTTGGAGGGAGCTCCATTCATGTGTGTTTATGCCCTGTTCGTGCACTCTGTGTCCCTCACTTGCTTTTCATTCTGTTGCTTTCTCCCAGAGGTTTTTATCTTCCGGTAGTGATGCTGTCACTTGTTTCCTTGCACTGAAATGAGAAATTTGAATAACCTGAACATTCTGAATCATCCCCTACTTTCCAAATAGTGACCACAAACATGGCTGAAATGTATTTTATTTACCACCTTTTAAAACAGTGGTTTTGTTTTCTTTTTGACATATTCTACTCATGGCAGTGAATGTCACATCCTCACTTCTCGCTGAGTGTAAAGCCAGATAAGAGGTAATAAAAACAAGTGTTCTGAAGTTTGGGTCGTAAGACTGCTAGGTCTGTGTTAGATGCTAAGTTCAGCACCAGCCAGTAGGATGCGGACCAGTCCTTGTGGTTCTGGTCTTCCACAGGTGTTTTAGATGAGATTTCTTCAGCCATCTACTGAAACAGGTTGTCGTCTGTTAGTGGACATCCAGTTGCAGACATAATATCGGAGAGACAAACCATAGTCCAGTTTGGCATTCACTTGAATTAACTCCGAAGTGTTTATAATTATGCAATCCAAAATCAAAATTGTCAAGTCGTCTTGCTAAAGAAACAGAACAATAATTTTGTCAGGGACTGGTTGTTATATAATGCTTCAAAAGAATTGTCAAATAATAAGAAACCTTAATGTGTACATAGAGTGAAGCAGCTCTTTTAAAAATCCATTGGGATTTTATGTTTCAGTACTGACGTTGCATGTTAATGCTTAATCAAGTAGTTGAGATTTTGATCTTGTTCACAATGTAGTTGATATTTCTGTCCTGACTTGAATTCTAGAAATATGAATATGTTTGGTAGGTCTTTTTCCAGAAACTTCTAGACTATGCAGTATCTAATATAAGGTGCTTTCAGATCTTAAATTTCATCATACCTACTTTTATTAATCTGGTTTTTCTTGCTGCTTTTCTTTTGTGACCGCATTGAACAGCATGAACTGTGGTATTATTTTCATTCTTGTTTCATTAAATTTTGAACGTGCCTAGTGCTAAAAATTCCTTTTCTGTCATCAGCTTTTTTTTCTTCTACTCTTAATTAACTTAAACTTACAAATGTACATTTTTACCTACATGAAGTTTTCCTAGCTTAAAGTTATTCATAATATCAACTTTCTTAATGGTTTCTTAACATAGTCTTGAGTTTCTGTATAAAAATTACGCATTTATGGTTTTCAAAGAAGCAAATGTGATTCAATGCTTTTAACTTTTATTTTAATATTGAATAGCTTTCAAGTTACCATTGTTCTGCATAACTGAACTATATTTGTTTCACATATAATATGCACTCTAAGGAGGCATTGTATATAGTTACTGACAGAAATACTAGTCAATATTTAATAATTATGCAATAAATTTTTTTCATGTTTATGCTGTACTGTTTTCAACTTTGTTCAGTGTCAGCTTCAGCCTGAGATCTTTTCCATTAGCTTCCCTTCAGATAAGAGCTTCTCTTCAGCAAGGCATTCCAAGCAATATATTATGTTTCCTTCCTAGGTAAATCCAATGGTCATTTATATAAGTGCTTACAGGAAAGAAAAAGATTATTCTGTTTTAATGAGCAAGAGGAATCCTGTAGTGGGATATCTGATATATTTAAAGATTTTTAGAATTAAATTCTTAATTAATGAATTCAATTTTAGACTTCAAGGATGCAATCTAAGAAAAATGTAAAAAGGAAGTAACTTTTTGTTAAGCTTTTTTTTTTTTAATTTGTTGAAACTAGTGTAGAAAAATGAGGTTGGATTTCTAATGTTTGTTAGGTTGGAGATGTTCAAACCTAGATAAATGAACTGGGGAAAGTAAGCCCTGATATCTCTGTAAGCAAATTGTGAAAAGATGGGAGGAATATTAACCCCTCTGTATTTCTTTTCTGAGGTTCATTGACTTTTTGCTTATCTACAAGAGCTGTATTCACACAGCCTGAATTTTTAGTGAGTTAAAGAAAGATCAGGGGTATCTCTGAAAAATACTTAAACCAGAGGGTTGAATTAGAAGCCACCATGTTCAGCCAACAGGAAGTGTTAGCCCTAAGGACCTTTCCTTATGCCATTAGTGCTCTCTGTTTACCAGAAATGTATCTTCTTGTGGAAGAAGCCACTCCTGCAGCTGAAGGACTTTAATTGCTTTGTTTCTGTATATGTGACTGTCTGTCCAACTGGCTTTCTTCTTCTTACTGGAACTTGTTAAGTCAATCATCCTTTCTTTTGCCTTTCAGTCAATCATCCATTCTTCTTGTCCCAATGCTCTGCCCTTTATAGAATTTAGACAAATCTTGGAAGGTATGGAATTAACTTTAGTCATCAGATACAAGCGGTCGATTAATAATATCAGCAAAAAGTGCCTAATATTTGACTTCTAAAAGAAAAAAAATGAGTATTATGCTAGCAGTGTAGTGCGAAGAAGGAGCTCCTGTTTTCCTGTTTGCCAGCTAGTTACGAACTTTAAGTATTCTGGACTATGGCTTGTAGTTTTCTTGCAGAATCTGCCAGGCTACATTCTGCCAATCCCACTTTCATTATGAGGAGGAATGTTTTAATTTTTCAAGTTTTATCTCCTCCATTTCCTTCATTGTTCAGTTTTATTTTTTAGGAATGCCAAATTCGGCAGTGTTGCACAAATACAGTCAAATCACTTCTGAAAGTGCCCTGTAATGTCAAGTATTAATTACACCGTTTTTGCTTCACCTTTCTTCTTTTGCTTTATAGGAAACGGAAGATATAGCTGTTCCAGTCCCTCCGGGTAAGTAGAGCAATGGGGTTTTCTTCCTTTTAAAATACAAATTACTTTTTTTCAATTTTATGTCACTTCTTATTAAGTGGTGTATCCTACCTACTAACTTCTGATTTTTACTGAAATCACAACTTGCAAATCTACTTGTATAGAAAATTGTGGAAATAAAGATAGACTCAGATGTGGGAAGTGATTAAAATGTATGATGTGAATGCTGTATGCAAGTGTTGAAAGTGTAAAGGCGCCATGTTCATTTTGATTTTTGTTGATATTTGTTTGATTGCATGAAAAAGCCATCTGTTAATTGTGAGGTGTTTAAATTTAGAAAACAAAAATAGCAACCTCCTCCCCATCTAAAGAAGTCTTGGAAGGAGCTAAGCAAAACACTAAATTCAGCTCTTCAGGTAACCATTAAGAGAATTTTGTTCTTTACTGTAGCAGATATGTTCAGTTCACTTTACTTTGAATAAGTATGTACTCTAAGTAGAACTCATAAAAGTTGATAGAACTTAAAAATTTTGACCTGGTTCTTTTATGCTTCAGTTTCCTATTATAAAATGAAGCTTTAAAGTAAAGTCTTACATTACCTAAAGTAGTTATACAGTATGATGAGATCAACAGAAAAGTTTAGTAAGAGTTAATAATTCTCTATACAGTAAGGCTTTGTATCTTGCAGTAAAAGGGGGCACAATCCCAGATCCAATATAGTGAATAAAAGGAAATGTTGACTAGACATGATCGGTGTTGAGGAAATGCAAACATCCGTAGGAAAATACATCACTGGTACTGTAATATAAGCACTTTGTAATGTTTAGACTCAGAGGAGATGAAATGCTGATGGACTCCTATAATTCTGACTTGTCTGAATGGCCTGATGCAGTTTTTGTCCAAATTCCCTCTTTTTCAAACCAGAACGTACAGGTGTTTCTTGGGTTGGAGCTACATGCAAGTGGTCAGTGTAGCTGCAAGGCTTGAGTGTGTTTCTCATGTAAGCAGTAGGAGATAAATCAGCTACTGCTGTAGCTGCAGACTGACAGATTGTCCTTTGTGGACTGTCCAGTTTAGGAGGGTGGCACTCTTGTGAGAATATGCATCTCTTCTTGCACGTTGACCAGAAGAAGAATGCTGTCATCAAAAGATTTATGGGTTTTGTTTGTTCATGGGGTTATGTGTGTTCATAGCTGTCTTTTCTGTGTTCAGTTCTGGCAGTTTTCTTCCGTGCTGTTTGTGTCAGCCCTGATGTTACAGGAGGGCAATCTGTGTATTGCTACAGTGCTTAAAATAAGTAATCACAGGGTAAGACAGCACAGCCTGTGAGCAGCTCTGTGCATGGACGTCTTTTTGCACACACCTTGCTTTCTACAGGTCAAGTAGAGGCTTTAGCTGCAAGTCTGGTGAGTCTTTACTGGGTATGTGTGAAGAATTACTTTTCTCAGCAAATTTGAAGAAGTTTTTGCAAGGACTATCAATACATATACATTTTAAACAGCTGCCTAACTGTTCAGTAGAAAAATTTTGAAACAAGGTGTCAGTTGTGTTTTCCGTGCTCATGTATGTAGGCAATTAAGAGAAAACAGAAGAATCTTTACCAGTTAAATAGGCCAACAAGACATACCTTAAGTCAGTGTAGGATTCTATTCTTTGTAAAATTGTCTTCTGAAAGGTATTTTGGAAGCAAGCCTCAGACTACGTAGTAATAGTTTCTTCAGTGTGTACCCAAGGTGTTTAATTAAAATCTTATGGAAATATGCAGATAATTGTTGAAGCTATTTTTGTAGCACATTTAGGTAAATATTAATGTGACATTTTATAGAGACATCTTTGTTTTTTAAATAAGCACACTGCCCTAAATATTACTGAATTACTTGCAGACTCATTTTTATTTCTCTGTATTATATGGATTTTAAAGATGCATATATACTGATTTATATAGTTTACTGTACCATTTACATTCTGAACGTCATAGACTAGGCTTGCTACATTCTAAATAGGCATGATGTGAACTTATTTTACTTTTGCGGTGAAAGTACAGAGCAAACACCAAAAAAGTGAGCTTATTTCCTGATTTTAGTACTAAAGTTGATTATATCGCCAAGATTATTTCAAGTTTTTCCTGTGTTTAGCTCTGGTCCTGTTACTGTGTGACTGGAATTCTACATAGGGATTTCTTAATGGTGCTGAAAGGAATGTAGGGTTTGAAGCTTATGGAAGAAAGTTGCGGTTCAGTGGACTGTAGTAAGAATAATTTCACTGAATGTTCATGTTATCTGAAGAGATGAGTTAAGACTGGAGTGTCATATTCATATTGGATTCATTCAAGAACCATCTTTCTTTCTATGGGACAAGGTGTTAGCTGTTGCCTAGGTAACAGTCCAGGGTGTCTGTAATTCCCCTCCAGTGACAGGGTTATCACTTTATTACATTTCTCATTTGGCTGGCTGAGTAACATTTTTGTCAAGATGGCATCTAAGTTGCTATTTTGGTTTTCAGAGGAAAGGTATTTTCTAAAATCTTCTTTCTTACTGCAATAGTGTCACTTTGAGCAATCAGTCTACAACAGAGAGAGCCTCTTTTGAAATTAGAGTGGCAATTACAAACATTTTTGTCTGAAAATTTGCCTCCTCTGTGTTAGTTTTGTTATGCCTGTCAGGCGACATGCAATCCATAAGGAAAAGAGGAGACAAAGGATGGGGTCTGTGTGTCTTTTGTAGCAGCAACAGGTTTTTGACCACACAGAGTCTTCTAAAGGTGTCAGAACATTACCCAAGTTTGGATTGTCTATTGTGGTTGTACACTTCTGTTCCTCGCTATGATATCTTCATAGTATGCTTTAAATTTCAGAGTTCTCTTGGATTGCTCAGAATTATACTGAGTCAAATTTTTAATTTCTGCAAGGCTGGAGATCCCACAGCCCC
This sequence comes from Cnemophilus loriae, assembly GCA_013397755.1. Classification (NCBI taxonomy): domain Eukaryota; kingdom Metazoa; phylum Chordata; class Aves; order Passeriformes; family Corvidae; genus Cnemophilus; species Cnemophilus loriae. The sequence continues at coordinate 2,083,217 of VZTF01004507.1, read as the reverse complement.
ACGTGGCAACCTGTTCCAGTGTTCAGCAGCCCTCACTATGAGACTTTTTTTTTTTAATGCTGTGTTTTCCTCTTCCTCTGCACTTGGTCTTCAGTTTCTTGGTGTGTCTTGTAAAGGTTGGATCTCATCTTTTTATTATACTCTACCTAAAGTCTGGATCTGACTTCTCTGTATCAATACATTAGATAGTTTAAGACAGCAAGCACATCCTTCCTTAGCACTCCTTCTCCATTCTGAACAAACTTTGCTTCCTGATGTTCCCCTTGTTATGTAATAGTCCAGCCTCCTAACTGTTTTGATGGAGCCCCAGATGTTTTCTCTCCAGTTCATCAGCTCTCTTGAGGGGCTCAACTCTGGATATGGCACTTCAGCTGTAGTCTTACAGTGCCAGATAAAGAAGAATAATCACTTCCTTTCATCTCATTGCTGTGCTTTTGCTGATTCATCCCAATAGCCTCTTGTCTTTCAGTGCTACAAGTGACATGATGGTGAAGCATATTGGGTTTGTTGTCCACCGGGAGGTACGGGTTCTTCTCTAAAGCAGCTTGACAGCCAGTTGTCCCTCAGCCTGCACTGTTGCATGGAGTTATTTTGTTCTAGGTGCAAGCTTTGCATTTGTCTTTGTAATAGGTAAATACAATTCTTATCAATTTGGCTGCACAAATGAATGTGAGCCCTTCGTTTTCCCATCCTGTCAGATCCAGTTTCTGTTTAGATTTAAAATGTCCAAGGCCTTGCTTGTAACGCGAGTGAACTTCTTTTCTCTTTTAGGTTCAAAAATTTCAGTGTTTCAACATAATTTTTTTTCCTCAGATGTTATCTGGAATCTCTTTACAAGGGATTACCTCACAAAATTCCCTGTGGCCTGCAGTCAAATAATGTTACAAAGATGAGGAAATGAATTTATCTCCAACTTTTTTCCAGTAAGTTTGCCAGAAGGACATCGCTGCTTTTCTTTTTCACAAGGCTTGATTTTATATCAAGCATTCAAAATTCACAGGCTTCACAAACCAAAACATGGAACTATATAACAACTTCACATGCAAATACGAGCTCTGGTAATATTCCTGTAAAAGAGAAAATGAGCAGACCTAAAAAATTGATCTTTACATCTTCTCACCTATGAAAAATACTAACAGCAGGGAGGGAGTAGATTTTATGGCTGAAACTGCATCTCGCAGAGACTGACAACAGAACATAGTAACAGAATGGAAAAAATGTCCTATGTGCACTTTGGTTAATCAAAATCTTCATCTTTTGGATAAAGAAAAACCAAATCAGAATTGTTTCTTACGCCATCAGACATTTCTGATATGTATATTACTCTTCTGCTCATAATACATATCCATATGTGCATATTGGCATATGGTGGCATATGTAGCCATTATATGAGTATATGGTGCCCTATGATCACAGGTTTAAAAAAAACCTAATTCCTCTTGAGATCTAAATGAGACTCTGTTAGTTTGAGCCTGCATTTAAAGAAATAAGATTGTTGCATAGCTGAAGAAGAATAATAAGCTTGTTGGATAGCTGTTAAGTGTCTATTGAAGTTCCATGTATTGTAAGGATATACTCCCAAAGTGTCATGGACCTCATTTCTTACCCTGAAGCCTCAGTCATGAGTATTCAGACTTGCCTATAACCTCGTTAATATTCCTTATTAGGGAAAGTACCAAGTTCACAGTTTGAACAGTTCAAAAAATACTTCATTCCTTCAGAAACTTGAGACAGGTTATGAACTCTTTGCAAAGAACAGCGGAACAGTCTTCATCCCTGATTTGCTTTGGCATCTTTCCTTTGGGATGTAAATGTTTCCCTGAGCTGTCAGTGCCAAAGACTCTAAAGTTTCTGGCAGCCATTCATCTCTTCTCGACTTCTGATCTCAGCTCAGTATCCTCATTCCTTTAAACATATATATTTAGAAGTGACAGTTTCGAATCTCCTCCATGCCATGTTTTTCTTTCTTTGCTGTTGGGTGTACATTACCAAGGACACTGGGATCTCCTCCTCCTTGAAGGAATATCCAAAAAGTCTATACACAGTACTTTTTTACTGTACAGGTACATCCAGAAGGATCAGGTACTGTGTTCCCTACACATCTCTGAGGTAATAAGTCTGAAATTATTTGCTTGTGCTTACTTGAAATGTCTTGTGTCTAGTGCCCAGGTGTGTACCAGAAGTGTACATTCTTAGGATGGTTAGACAATTTGAGAATCCTTGCAACTCTACATGACCAGCATACTGAGGGAGAGATGGATTTATTCTGCCTATGATCTTTAATCATAAAAACATCTTTATTCATCTTTATTTGCTTCATCAATCTAAATAGTGTTCAGAAATAACACTGTTAGTTCTCCATACAAATACTCATTTAAAGGTGAATGTATTTCCTCCAGGGTAAAGCCACAGATGCCACAACTAATTAGAGGATGTATTGAAGTAAACCATTTCTTTGAAAGACGGTTGTGTTTCGTGGGTAAATAGTGGACATTTTATCATTTATGTTTACAAAATCATGCACTATTACATTTTTAGCATGCGTAGTAATTAATATCTTCTTTTAGTTACAGTTCATTGCCATGAAAAGGAGGATATGATAGTTTGCCCTATGAAACAGGTTTATATGTGAAATCTGGCAGGTATGTGTATTAATATGTGGGGTGAGTATGCAAAGCAGCACCAAATATTAATTAATATCTTACTTCTTTCTTAAGTATTTTTAGCCTGTCAGTAATTTAGTAGCTGAAACATTACTAAAGTATGTGTTTTTGTAGTTAAATTTGTAACAGTTTATGCAAAGGGCTATGTGCCAACTTATCTCTAATGATGAGCTTTAAATAAAGATTATGAAAAGGCTAAGGAATCAACACTTCTTCCTCATCTGTTGGCACCATAACCTTGACTCCATGGTATTGTCTGCTGCTTTGATCTCTTTTTAACTGTGAGAATTGGATCATTATTCCAAAGTATTTGAATTCAGTGACAAGTTGTTCTTACTATGTGTTCAGATACTTATTGCAATTAGTCATGTTACACATGAACACCTGGATTTCTGATTGAGGTGTACGTTCAGAAACTGCTGTGGTGGATTTTGTGTACCTTCCTGACAGAGCTTGAAATCTGTACTCTGTTTGAATCATGAGTATTGAGAACATTAGTATAGTCAGAAGGCAGAAATTCTTGCCCATGGAATATTAAAATAGCCTGTGGATGTTGATGTATTGATAATTTGTTGCAATTTTTGTGAAATTGGTTCCATTCTGATTTTAATACAGGTAGCACAACGACCTGTGGAATATGAGTGATGACAAACCCTTTTTATGTACTGCCCCTGGATGTGGCCAGGTAATGGTCTGGACTGAAGTTATTAGCATTGGTCAAATAAAAGTAAAACAGCAAAATTATTTTTAGGAATTAAAGAAAAGGGGCTTATGATAATTGCTAGAAAGTATTTATGTTTTGCTGAAAAGCAAGAATTTGTAGCATGTTATGTGTTTATCCAAAATGCTATCCATAGAAGAAAAAACTAATTGATTTATCCTGTCTGAGCTGAAAACAGTTTCATTTGTTAGCCCTGCTTTACTTGCTTTCATTAGAAGAGTAATCAAGAAACAGCCTAATTTGTAGCAGGTAACCTGCATTTTCTAGAATATTTCAGTGTTGGTAGGGAGCTCAATATGAAGGTTGCTTGTCACAATCTTCAGAGCTGTGGTGACTGCAGATATTAAATGGCAAAAGTTTTATGTATGTTTTTATGTATAGGAAGATTATAACAATAAGCATGCCACAAAATATATTTCAATTCCTATTGTAGTTTTAATGTATTCTAGTAAATAGCAGTAGTATATATATATATATGTATAGGTGAATGGGAGCAGAAAAGTAAAAATATTAATGGAGTATTTTAGCAGATGGTTGCTTAAAAGGAAGCTGTCTTAACACTTTTATTTAGTAACCTGAAAATAAGATAAGATAATGCTAATTATCTGTTGCATGAGATGGACATCCCTGCATGCTTTGTATAAAATTAATTTCATAAGCTGATTTTTCTCATAATATAATGGCTGCCGCCTTTATGTAGAATTGATTTCTTAAACAAGATGTTTTTCGTTATATTTGTGCCCTTTGATTTATTTGGATTTTGAATTCGAAATACTCTCATTTTTATTCTGAAAACGTAGTTGTTATGATGAATGACAGCATTAATGTTACATTAATGTAGTCTTCTGTATTTAAAGCGGAAGAGGACAAAGATTTCTTGTTTCTGAGATGTCTAGTGTGTTCAGAGACATCAAAAGTAACAGAAGAGGACTGCTTTCTCCTAAGCAATATGTTTGTCCCCATCGTATTTGAATCTCATTGCAGTGTAGACTGTCAGAAGTTTTGGTAACTAAATCTCACAGAAGACGCATCATGGGTCTGCAGCAGTCCATGATTCCAGGGAAGGTGAAGAGAGAAGTTCATGTCCCAGGAAATGGGCAAGGCTTCTGCAGATGCCAGCTTCGTACTGTAGAACGGAGAGAGGGAGTCAGGATCTGGACATCCTCTTCCCTCTGGAAGAGCTGGTCCACCACTTAGTGAGGACAGAAAGATACACTTCAGGCTCCTAGCATGATAGAATGCAGAAGTTTCTGGCTTTTGCTGTACGCAGAGATAGGGCACAGGAGTTATGGAGAGCTGGGCATTTGGAACCCTGGGCAATAGACTTCTAAGGAAAAAAAAGTCCCTTGCCGGTTTCACCCTGTCTTACAGTGATCCTGCATTTTTAATTTCCCTCACAGTTCCACATGCACATGTCCTTTCTCGTGGAAACATTCTGAATTACTCTACTCTGAGGTCAATTCAGCTTATCTGTTAGTTCCTGAGAGGTGATTCTTGGCGTGGATCTGTTATAAGATATATGTGGAGTGACTTAAATTAGTGAGACATAACCAGAAACATAATTTGGAGCTCAAATGTTCACAAAGAAAATTAAGAATTGCAATGTTTTGTGTAAAATGTGGTTTTTTTAGGAAAGCTGCATCTTGGGAAACATTTTCTTAGATTGTGTCAATTGAAACACTAACTTCACCCACAATTACAGATCCATAGCAAATTAGCGAAAATAAACAAATAATGAAAATAAGAATATCTCTTTTACAGCACCTAGTTTGTTTGTCTGCTTACTGCTTTTTTATAGCATAGACCCCAAATTTTGGGGAAAGTATGCATGAAACAAGCAAACCCGAGAGGTTTTTAAAGTGCTGGTAGGTTTAGTTCATTCACAGCATTTCAGTTGTCTGACTTTGTTCTAGTGTTTCCCATTCTACCTGCCCCTTGTTTTATGTAGTAAATGGTCACGGGCAGGAGCTATAGTGTGTTTTATCTTTATGCTGTTAAATGCAGTCAAGTTTGTGATTACAGATCAATTCTCATTATTGTGGTAATACAGTGCAGTAATCAAGTAGTGGTGGTTAATTACTAGACATTGTAAAGATCCATTAATACAGCAAATGGCTGTTTGCTGACGGTTGATGGAGGCTGCAGCACTCTGAAATGTTATCTTGGACTTTGGATGAATGCAGATACTTACACTGCAATTTCCCTGGTATCATATTTAGTTACTGTGAACATCATTTGAGTTTTATAATATTTCTACTTGGTACTGTTGGCCAAGGAATAAGATATATCTGCCTTAGAAGATTGTCTTTTAACATAGTAATGATAGTTCTACGTGTTGTAAAAATTGCTTTCTGTGGAATGGCATTTGCTGTGTTCACACTCCCAATTACAACTGTTTCTTAAAACTTTCTTCTGCAGCGTTTTACCAATGAGGATCATTTGGCTGTCCATAAACATAAACATGAGATGACACTGAAATTTGGTCCAGCTCGTAATGACAGTGTCATTGTTGCTGGTAAGATATGTACTTCTGTTATGTTTGTTCACTTTTCTGCTGGAATGGGCATATGTTTTATGCATTTTCTGTATATAATGCATAGGTTTAAGTTAAGAGAATGTGATTTTCTTCACTATACTTGTCTACAGTGTGTGCTTAGGCAGTGTTTTCGTACATAATTCGTGTCAGAATTTGAAGCCACTATTATTCTCCATAAGTTACTTTTATTCGTATCTGATATATAATCCAAATATTTTTACATTATCAATACTTAAATAATTGATTAAATTATGTAAGCATTCAGTAAGAACATGCTAATAAAGGCTATGCCTGAGAGGATCTGTAACTAAATTAAACTGTATTTCAGTTTTAATTATTCATTGATTTTACTTGTCTCTTAAATTTTAAAATATGTAGCATCTTTTACATATCATGGAGATATTAGAAGAATGAATCAGTGATTATTCTTCCGATGGGATAGTAGAAGAAAGATCAAATCTTTTGTTTTCATTTTGGCTTAAATTCAAAATACTTTATTTCTGCCTTTGAATTCATGTCATACCCTTAGTAATTATAACTTTTGTCCAGATCAGAAGTCATCACCAATGGATGATTGATTGCATTATAAATTTGAGAGTTTTTCAATAAAGATAGCATGTGCTAAGTATGCTGAAGTTACAGTCAGTCTGGGGTTTTTTCAGTGGCGGAGTAGCTTAAATGAACTTCACAAAGCCTTTTGGACATTTTCTGATTATTTTTTTTTTCCTTGTACGTGGCTAATTTGTTTTGATGAGCAGATAAAAAAATATTGCTCTTAAACTAGCAGTCACAAATTTTAAAATTCTAAGTGTGATCCTTGTCAATTACAGCACAAGAAAAGGGACCTTTCAAATAATCAGGTGTTTAAAAATGAAACCGTGAGAGAGTCTCTGTGCAGCCACATTCTGGTGTAGGAACTGTTGTAAACACCAGGCTACATTAATAACTCTACACAATCATACCACTTTACAATATTTTAAATGCAAGTAAGTTCGTGGCAAGTGTGGTTAATTTTGACCTGATAATAACAGCGAAATAAGGCAAATTTGTGTACTAACAGAAATTTTATATAAAGATGTTTTTGAAGCTACTGCATGGAGTAATCACCCAGATGCCAGAAGTCTTATGATTCCAGCTTGATATAGAGGCATCATAGAAGTCAATACAATCTTGTGTACAGTCACACTTTACTTTCCTTTAGAAGTTCCATGCACTTGGAAGTAATCACTGCTTTTATCAAATTATGAAAAGACAGAAGCAAACTGGCTTTGAGCTATGCAGTTCTCTCGTTTATTTTTTAATTAAAAGCCTTCATGTAGTCCTTATCTTTATTTGAAGATAGAGTCTGCTTGCTCACTGAAGTGTTCTGCTGTGCACTTGAGAATAGCTCCCTGTGGTTCATGGACACAGAAGAAACGCTGTGGTTCCCTGCCAGAATTGTCAGGGGCTCGGTGGTTTGCAGGCTCCGGGTGCTTGTCTCCAGCAGGTGGAGTTTGCCTGCCGGCTGCCTCCCCGCGGGGCAGAACGCAGCCCGCGGGTTCCCAACTGCCTCGTCTCTTTCTGTTTGTTTGTATTCTGAAAATTATTTACGACAAGTAGGTTCATAAATGGTATTGTAAAAATAAAATTGTGGGGGTTTTATACGCTTCATTTCAGATCAGACACCAACACCAACTCGATTCTTGAAGAACTGTGAAGAAGTGGGCTTATTCAATGAATTAGCAAGTCCTTTTGAAAATGAGTTTAAAAAGGCTTCTGAAGATGACATTAAGAAAGTATGTTCAAAACATATTTTTTTCCTCAGAGCTTTTACCTTTTTAAATCAGAAGTTCCATTGAAAAAGCAAACTTTGGATTTATATATTGCCTTCTAAACTATACCGATAATCATGTTAGCTGCTTATATGTGTTATATGTTGAGAATACAAATCTATGATTTCTCTTCTGAAGGTTAGTTTACCTGATTAATTTTGCATGGTTAGCATTGACAATGGGACAAATTGTCCTAATCATGTAGTATCTAGTCTATATCTGTTGAAGTTAACGACTAATTTTGATTGAAATTTCATTAGGTCCTGAATAAGCAAAAAAGTGTGAAAAGTAAGGAGTTTTTAGCAGAAAGAAAAACACATGTTAAAACAATAGTGTGGGAATACTGATCATTTTCATTAGTTTTAAAATACTGATGTTACTCTAAGAATCAATCATCATGAGAATGAGAATTAAGTACTGACTAAATTTAAGGAAGTGTCAGTAATTTGGTTATGATTATATTCATTAAGTGTTGAAATCACTTTTGCCTAGAAGTTATTGATTACAACATAAAGATCTACTTATTTTTAATATGCAGATTGAAATATAAGAAAAACTTGAACTATGTCTGCTTAGCAACTTCATGTTTTTATGAGGAACTTGCCATACATTTAAGTGGTATTCTTGTTATTTATTTCAGTGCTTCCCAGTCATAACTGGTTAGGAACCTAAACATTTAAATACTTCTGCAAATAAAAAATCGTGTTTGATGACCCCTTTGAATAATTTTGTCATTAGTTGATTAGCTGGTTGACTTCCATAGATAGTGATTAAAAATATGGTTTTATACTTGTTTATATAGGTTTTGCAGAATCAGTAGCTTTATTTTCTTTGTTTCAGTAAAGATTTTGGGAGGTACTTGTAAATAGGATGGATTATTGTCCATTCCTGATCAAGCCTCACCCTTGCTTTGTAACCACAACTATATCAAATAATGGATTTATAAGCTTACTTTTTTTAGTTGCTGTATGCTGACTGTTTTTATAACATGACATATGGTAAAAATGAATTTTGATTTACCAAGACTGTATTTTCTGTATAGTTCACTACTGTCTTGGAGAAGGTTATATGTATTGCAAAGTCTTTTAAACATTTTGTCTATTTCTTTAATTGATACTAATTTTCCAAGCTGCCCTCTGTGTTACAAGAAAAAACACAGTCCTGCTGTATCTCTGGATGATATCTATATATAAACAATCATGGCAGAGTGTGGAAAAATGTACCATAATAGCACACTTTCTAAGGGATTGACAGTTGAGTTTTTCCTGTAATATTTCATAGTCACTTGTGGTTTGAGAAGAGATTCTACTTCTTACAGTCTTCCCTGTTTATTAGTAAAATATTGCACAGGAAAACTAGGAATTTAATTTAAAAAAAGGCATTTGGAAAAACTTCTTTCAAACTGGGAAATTTCTTTCAAAAGTATTTGGATAGCAGACTAGACAGGAATATAGGCTTTCAAATCTATAGTATTGTTTTAAGTGCTTTTGTAGCTCAATTTCTTTGGGGCATTTCAGATGTTCTGGTGAATTACCTGTGTAGTAATATAAAAGTTGCTTTTTCAATAATTATTAGCTGCAATAAGCTTGAAATTATTTGTGTATACTAACTTTCTCAATTTGGAAGTGTAGTTAGGATTTTGTGCTTTGTGGCATGAAATACAATAATATACAGAAGGATAATACCTTATTTTAGCTGTAATTTTTTAACTGTAGCAGTTGTTCCTCAGCTACAATTTTGTTATGACCCTTGGAAATGGAAAACTTTAGGAATGTTTTTAATTCTCAAGAAGAAAATATTTAGTCTGACGTTGGTGTCGAAAGACATTGGTATTACTGAAGATTGGTGTTAGTGTAGGTGCTGGTAAAGTAGACTTGACTGGTAACGCATCTGCATCAAGATCTTTCAGACATCAGCACCTCTGTCTTATAATGGGCTGATACTTCTCTTCAGTTATTTATATGTTCTTGCTCAGTTTAATTTTTTCAACATTGACTATTTTTGTTTTACATTGTTGCTCATAGATGCCTCTAGATCTGTCTCCTCTTGCAACACCAATTATAAGAAATAAAATTGAAGAACCTTCAGTTGTAGAGACAACGCATCAAGATAGTCCTTTACCTCATCCAGAGTCTACTACCAATGATGAAAAGGTCAGAACCTTTATTTTTCTCTTTCTGGAATTTATTTTTCGACTTTTCTGATGAGCCATAAATTTATTATATAAGGTGACAGTCACACTGCTTAGCTAGTTGAAAGGAAGAGAGTTTTCATTTGCCACATTCCGGTGGATATATAGATAACTTGTTCGATTCTTCAGTTAGCTTTGTTCACTAAAATAATTTCTTTGCTTCCAGTAAAGCTGGCCATCCAGTAAAGCCAGAAAGGAAATTAAATTTAAGATTCGTGCTTTCTTAGAAAAGACTAAAAGGGCTTTTTATTCTTGTTTATGCATTATCATTCATAACAGAAAAAACTCAAGTTCAGTTTCTTTAATTTTATTTTTTTCTTTTAAATAATGTCAGCAGTTTGTGACTCTTCATGTGTATGTGTTTGTTAGGTCTGTGTTTTACCAAAAATTGTTTTGTAGAACAGCAGGGGATGTTCTACAAAAACGTACAGGGATGGATGGGTAGTCTTTCAAAACACAGCACCAGATAAATTTGTTTCAAATGTTAGAATCTTTAAGGTATAGCAGTATGTTTAAAAGTGATGTCAGGCATTTTCTTTTTTAGAGTTTACCTGAATACTCATAGAAGACTGACGTATTGTCTGTCACTAGAGGATGTTGCAGTCAAATCAGTTTTAGAACTAGAGCTTTAAAGAATCAAGAAATGGTTTAATAGTAATGAACACTTCAGTATGTGACTTGCAGTGTTTTCATCTTGTGGAGTTCTCTTGAAGTACAGAAAATGAAGCAAAATTAGTGAGTTAATTAATTATTTCAATAAATACAAACATTAGGAGCAGACCATAATAAAGCATTGAGATTGCTCTAGTCAGTCTTTATGTACATCTTCAGTGGGCAGTCTGTGTATGAGGGGCTTAGCCATCTTACTCCCAGAAATCAGCAGGGCTTTTTAGGGTCACAGGTAATTCAGGTCGGAAGGGACTGCAGGATTTCCTGGCCCAACTTTCTGCTCAAAGCCAGAGTTACTTCTGAGGTCAGACCAAGTTACTCAGCACTTTGCACGGTCTGGTCTTGAAACCTCTGTGGGAGAGAGGCTGCACAGCCTCAGTGCCACCTGCTCCAGTACCAGGCTGTTCCTGTGGGCAAAATGTTTTTCTTTGGATCCAGTCTGAAACTCTCGGGTTTCAACTCTTTCTCTTATACTGCCAAAGCAACTAACATGAGAACAACCTTAAGTGTGTGACAGAAGTTGAAATTCGAGTTTCAATTCAGATTTGTCCTTACTAACCTTTTCTGAGTTTCATTAGTTAGCAAGGATGAGTAATCATGGGTAATCAAGGGAATCATGCAGTCTCAGAAATAGTAAAAGCATTTTAAAGGAGTATATGTAAAGAGCTGCTTGGATTAGGTGCATCATAGTCCAAATCTTAAGTCTTCTTTGTTTCAGAGGTTAGTTAATTTTTTGCTGCAAATACTTATTCCGAGTAATCTAATTTTGGCAGAAGATAATATTACTGTCTTCATACAATAGTGGTTCAGTATCTCATTAGCATCATTACAAGTAAAAATTCTATCTCAGTGCTTGGCAGTATTCATGAACTTGTCTCAGTGATGATGTAATTGCGGTGTGTCACTGTGACAGCGCTGCTGCTCAATGCCGTTCTGATGTCTGATTGTAGAGACAAGCTGAGCAAGGCTGAGGGCGCTGCTCGGAGTGTGCAGCTGAACGTGACCTGCAGAAGTTGAGAAATGAGCAGAGTGTTGCTCAGTTAGATTTTTGTGTTCTCCTTCTACAGATGTATTGAAGGAGAGGAGGGCTTTTTTCCAAGGCATAGCTGTTTCTAAAATATATGTGCCACTGTAACCATTTCGTTGGCTGCATACATTTTAGTAGCCTTAAATGATTATAGCTTATTAATGCATGTGCAAGGCAGTTCTAATTTTCCTTGTAGTTGTCAGAAGAATTCCTTGGAGACTCTTACAACAAGTATGCTTAATTGTTTTCCTGGTTTTCTGAGAGTTCCGTGAGTTCTGTTAGGCTTCAGTAAGAGTTGATACTCTGCTTTGAATAGACTAAGATATCATCAGAAGTATATAAAGTCTTTAAGCCTTAAAATAATAATAAGAGCTTTCAAACGTTATAGTTGTTTATTAACAGTACTTTAAAAGGGCAACCCTCAACAGAGTTTTAAAAGTTGCTTAGTTGTTGCCAAGTAACTAATTGCCTGATTCAATTACTTTAAAACCAGTTGTATTCTTACAGTAATAATCAAATACAGTATTAGTTCTGGCCCTCCGCATTTCCATATAAAGAATTCTGTGTATTTTTGATAACATTAGAAAGTTATTGCATGAAATTTGCTTTTAGATAGAAAATACTTGCAAATAAGCACGTCTGAGAACACTTATAGTAACTATCCTGTTCTGTAATTTCCCATTCAGTGGGTTTTAGTTTCAAGAATATAGGAGTTGGAGAAGTCCTTTTAGTAAGTCTAGTATCTTTGGGTGGGCTTAAACTTCTGTCCTTTAAGGAAAGGTAGGTAAGGGTAAGGTCACTTTCACTTAACCTTATGATTGCAAATTCAACTCTATTTTTCTTGTTCTTTAGCGGAATATATTTACAAAGTATTTTATTCCAGAAAAAATTTATACTTCATTAGTAGAATGCATTGGTGACCAATTAGAATCTTCCATCAGACTGGTGGGCCTATGATTTTGTTTTTATATGCTGAAAAAATGTCCATTTCCTTTAAAGCCATACTTCTTAAATCTGCAGCTTATGTTTTTGCCGCGTTGTTGCAGTAACAGGCACCTGCATGCATTTTTCAGTGTAGCAAAGAGCTAGTTAGTATAAAGAGGAAGTTGAAAATACTTTTTCAGCTGTATAAACACACTCATGAGTAAAGATGGTCTTTTTTTAATGGCTGAAAATAATTTCTGATCTTATAAACAAAACAAATGGCATCTTTAATAACACAGAAATAACTGTATGTGAGGTTTCCATTTTCAGAATTTTACAGATTTATTTCAGAATTTTGTACATTAATCTTTTGACTGTTGCTGAAATCTGGTTTCCACAGAACACTGTGTCTAAAAATTTCAGATTCCACTTTTCCTAATAGGGGTTCAAGCCAGGGAGAGACCCAGTTTTACAGTCAGTATTTATTAGAACATGCATTAATTAAGCTCCTGTTATGAACAGCAAGGAAGTATTCCCAGAATGCCATCACTCACTTGCTCACTTGTACATGGTTACCTGCTTGCAGCAACAGCTGGGAGACCAATCCCAGCTGCTTGCTCAGACGTAGGAGGTGGTACTGACATGGCAGTGACTTCCAGGCAGGGTTCAGAAAGTGCTTAGAGTCAGGCTGACTGGGACTCTGAGCAACCTGATCTAGTGAAAGATGTTCCTAGCCATGGCAGAAGGGATGGACTGGAATGGTCTCTAAAGGTCGCTTCCAGCTCCAAGCAATCTATGATTCCATGAAAGTCCTTCCAAGAGTCCATTCTTTATCAAGTGTACATACAGTCTTGTAGTCTTTGTTCATGTGTAAGAACCACCATGATTTTGCATGTTGCCTGAATTGTGCAGCTTGTTCATGCTAGCATGCGGATTCAGCTGGTGTTCTGAATTCTGAATTTCACACAGTCAAGCAGTTCAGTCTCATTTATGTTTTCCCTGTGACTCTTGAGTAAGATCTGTAAGCAATTACACCAAATTCCTTACTTGCAAAGAAGTGTTTAGTCCTGTCTTAAGAATATGCATTGGGCTTTTTTTTTCTTCCTGTTTCCACAATTCTGTACTGGTTGTCTTCTTTTTACTGGATGCTCAGCTGTAATGCTAAGTGCAGTGTTGAAATACTATACCCCAGATTGATAATAAAACAATTTCACTTTCCTCAACACAGCTCACTGTTATTCTCCAAAAACTCTCATTCACTGTAAATAGTCTTTTAGGTCCTTTGGGAAAAAGCCTGAATGAACCATTGAACCCTGACAACAAATCTAGCCTCTGAGCTTTTGGAGGAAGAAAATTTCATCATCCAAAGTCTTTTCTTTTATAAAGCCCACCGTTTGCTGGCAAGCTTACGGTTCTATGAATTGCTCAGTGGATCACACACATTTGTGCATTAATACCTTAAAAGACAAGCAATCTGCTAAGACAGCTAAGACTTTACTACTTAAAGCTGTGTGGATGAATTTCCAAAACTTGATTTTCATTCAAAGGAAATAATAATCAGTGCAGTCTGTATGACAAAGGTATAGAGATGTTCTCTTTGAATTATGGTTTGCCAGCAGAACAGCTAAAGTTAGCTGGTCTTAAGAATGTGATTTTATGTGTCACTGATTGTAGTAGCCATTGTCAAAAGAATAACTTGGAAAAAAGCCTGTCTGAAGGTAAATCTGAAGTCTCACAATATCAAGAGTTTCCTGAGAAGGAAGGCATTGGTTACAGTAAGGCCTTTCTGGGTTTTCAGAAACAGCAAACACAGGTACAGCGTTCAATTGATAATGCACTTTACCTGATTTCTAAGCTGAGAGCTATAGTGATTTCTGTCTACTCTTTATTTACACCTAAGAAAGTTTAATTTCTGTGCTCAAATAATTTTTTCTGCATCAGGATATGCATATATTTTGCAGAGCTCTAAATATAACACTTCAAGTATTTTTATCACTCTAGTTCGAGAGCTACAGATAAAGCTTAAAAAAAAAATTTTGTTCATGTTGTTTTTACTGAACCATAAAACTCTTGTTTCTCTTGTTTAAATCCAGAACAATGGACTGAAACTGAAATGTACATAAGGACACCATAAAACATTTTCCTTATGCGGAGTGTGGGTAAACGTGATGGTGCTGATAGTACCATGGGTTTCTTGGGAAAAAAATTAAAATCTGATCAAAACTGAATTAGAAGTAATAAGAAGTAATAGTCGCCTTAGCATAAATTGAGCCAGGTCTGTCATAAAACTAAAATCACTGTTGTCGAAACAATTTTACTTTGGTGGTTTAAATGATTCATCCAGAAGAGTTTTTTTGAATATTTTTAATTGTATAACTGATTCTATTTGCATAATGTTACAGAAATTCTGATTTGTTCCATCAAATTGCGTTCACTTAACAGTTGGAATTAGTGGTCCGTAATTGTATTTTACAAACTGATGAAGCTTTATTTTTCCTCAGGAAGTGTCACTGCAGCAGACTGCACAGCCTACGTCAACAATAGTTCGTCCAGCATCGCTCCAGGTTCCTAATGTACTGCTTACGAGTTCGGACTCAAGTGTTATTATTCAGCAGGCAATACCATCACCAACTTCTAGTACTGTTATCACCCAAGCTCCATCGTCTAACAGACCAATAGTGTAAGTTATGTAAATCTCAGTAAAACGTTTTCTTGCAGAATTTGAAAATCTGGTTTACTTTCAGTTACTGTTTCTGCAGTTAATATATGAATTTGAGATGCTTTGGTGTAATGTGGTGCTTTACTACACATGAAACATTGGACTTTCACTACATGTGAGATATAATGCCATGTTCTCCACATCACTAAGTTCATATTTTTGATCTCCAAATAAATATTACATTACACCTGTAAAGAAACAAACCAATTTGAAATAATGTGTAAACTTGTTCTCTTCTCTGGATAAGTTTTCTTTTATATAGTTCATTCCTTTTTCAGTCCAGTTCCAGGTCCTTTTCCTCTGCTGTTACATCTTCCTAATGGACAAACCATGCCTGTTGCTATTCCTGCATCTATCACAAATTCTAATGTGCATGTCCCTGCTGCAGTTCCAGTAAGTAAGCATGATGCTATATTAATTTGAAAGTGGAGCAGATTTGCATAAGTGCAGCATAGAACTTAGTTTTAAGCACCTTGATAGCTGTTTTGGCTTCAGAGGGTAGTGCTGTCAAATGCTCTCTATTATGATAACATACTCAGGTTTTCTTCATTTTTATACTTTATCTGGTCAGCTTGTTAGACCTGTCACCATGGTGCCTAGTATCCCAGGAATCCCAGGGCCTTCCTCCCCACAGCCAGTGCAGTCTGAGGCTAAATTGGTAAGTGAAAAACTCCATTATTCCTCAAGAAGAATAACTTGAGAAATTAATTAAATTCTATTGCTTTTTAAAACACTTTAGTTTTCTTTTGTTAGTCTAAATTCTGCAAGTACAAATTTGATAAAAACAGAAAAATAACAGCTGCATTAATTTTACAGTTCTTTCCAATTCCAGGCTATGTTAGTTCTGTTCTTAATGGCCATTTTGATCTTATTTTTAGTCATTCTTTTAAATAAACTAGATTTCTAAATAAATTCCTTCTTGCTTCTTGTATCAGAGGACCAGAAATGCTAGCTGGGAGAAAAACAAGATTAGCAGCATGTTAACAGTGAACATTTCCTTCAGGGAAGCAGAATGTTTCCTTCAAAAGGAATGACATTTCTTAAAAAACTAGGAAAGAAAAATGTGTTTTTTAAAAATGTTTCAGAATCTCAACTGAATGTAGTCCATTTGGCAAGAGTTGAGCAATTAGATATGTAGTACTTACATAGTTAACAAATTGTTCTGTGTAGAGTTTGTTTCTGTTGTGTTGGGCATTTTTAGGGGGGTTGAGGATTATTTCAAAAATGGCTAAAAAGACAAAAAATTGGTTTGGTTTTTGTTTGATTGTTTTGGGGGGGCTGTTTATTTTACTTAATATTAGTGATCATTTATGGGGTAGTTTGAATTAATCAATTTATTGAAAAATTTTATGCAACATTAGGCAGTTGCTTCTCTTTTTTTCTGTCTCGTTTGTTTGTTCCAACTGTTCTAAAGCAATAGAATATCTATTATTAAACAATAATTAACTCATATATTTACAAGATTCCTCTGTAAACAGTTTCTATCCTGTGAAATAGTGTTCTTCTTCCTTCAGCTCTCACTTTGTTCTAAAAGAGAATCAGGAACACCTGCTAGATAAAGTATATTTTTCTGCATTGATAGTGGTAAGTGGGAGGATGCCCTTAACACTCTTAGATATCTCATTTCTCTTGATCTAAACCTGTGGGCTTCCTTTCCTTACCTGTTTTCTCAAGCCACAGTACGAAAAAGAGTGAGTCTGGTTTTCTTGCTGTCTGGAGTAATGGGATTCCAGTAGAGCGAGCACACCTAGACCACATTCACCAAATACTGAAATAACTCTGGAGGAGTGTTGCCAGTGCACTGACTCTGCCTAACGCTGTTGGGTCTTCCTTCATTTTCCTGCTATGTTGAACACAATGACTTTAGCAATAGTATAGAGAAGGACAGAAGGGAAGAAGGTCTGTTTCTGTGCATCCTTACACCCCTAGGAATGGGAAAAGAAATCTTTTAATACCTCAGAAAATACTTAAGTGTAACCAGCTCTTACAAAATTAATTTACCTTAAATCCAGGAGAGAAGAATGTAAAAAGTGAAAACAAGAACTGTTTTCTTGGAAACTGAATGTGTTTTAGAATCAGGAGACTCACACTCTAAATTCTACTTGAAATCCAGGAGGAATTGGTTTCAAATAATTTTTTAAATGGGCAAGAAATTAGGTTTTTAAGCGTATTACTGAGTGATTTGCTCTTGGAATGATTTAAAGGTAGAAAGGAAATACATGTATGTGGTGAAGACTTTGATCTCACGTTGGAAGAAGCAATCACTCAAATGCAAAGGAAAACAAAGATCATTAGACTTAAAATTTAACAGTCTCATTAGCCTTCTCGTTACAATTTAGCTAATATATGCACTTCGGTGATTGCTTATCTTTTTTTTAAGTGAGACTGTAAAAAGAATATTTGCAATATTTCCTCTTTCCTGGTTGCTTAATATGAAGCATGAGCAGAATTCAAGAATATCAGAATTATGTGTATTTCTTACACTCATTTACTTTTATATAGTGCCTATTCACAAAAATAAAAAACTTAATTTCTTAGCACTCTGAAAGTAAAAGTAGTTTAATGAGAAACTTAATGTTTATGTAGAAAAGCCTCCAACAGTAAGACTAATTCAGTGTGCCATGGGATGAATTGTTGGCAGATATGTGATGGTTTATTAACTGTAAAATTCCGTTTAATTTTTAAAATTTAAATCTTTGTGATACCAAGTCCTTTCTTTCCATGTCTCTCTTAAAAATAATTTTGCTTGCTGCCTACTAAATTCTGTGAGGGTCTGCTATCCAGGTTTATTTTTCACTTGTGTTCCTAGTTAAGCCAACTGAAGACAGTTTTTAGTTTTACAGTTCGCTTTTCATATCATTAGTAGTTCACATTTAATGTTGAAATACAAGCTATTACACTGAAATTTGATAAATGAACAGTGTATGTTTCATGTATTAATGGTATACTGCAATTTGTGGATTTATTAGTATGGTTAAATTAGCAGAACACTGGGAACGTGTCCTGTGTCCTTTTGCCTACTGTGGCCACATTTCTTCATGTTGAGAGGCAGTTCTGAAGGGCAAAGGAGTCCAGGACATCCTTTAAGAAGTAAACCTTAAAGATGCAGGAGCAGGCTGTCCCTGTGTGCTGAAAGATGATCCAGCAGTGAAGATTGGCCTGGCTGAACAGAGAGCCTTGGCTGGAACACGGGAGGAAAAGGAAAGTGTGTGACCTGTGGAAGGAGGGGCAGGCAACTCAGGAGGACTACATGGATGTTGTGAAGTTATGCAGGGCCAAAGCCCAGCTAAAACTTAATCTGGTTACTGCTGTAAAAGACAACTAAATATATTTCTATAAGTACATTAGCAGCAAAAGGGTGTCCAAGGAGAATCTCTTTCCTGAATTGGATATGGGGGGAAACACCACGACAAAGAATGAGGAAGAGGCAGAAGTACTTGATGTCTTTTCTTGCAGACTAGTTCCTCTCTGGGTACCCAGCCCCTTGAGCTAGAAGACAGGCATGTGGAGGAGAACAAAGCCTCTGTAATCCAACCTGCTACAGCACTTAGGCACACACGAGGTTATGGGGCTGGATGGGATCCCAAGGGTGCTGAGGGAGCGAGGAGGAAGCTCAGCAAAGCCACTTCCAATCGTTTGCCAGCAGTCCTGGCTAACTGAGGAGGTCCCAGGTGACCAGAGGTTAGTAAATGTGATGCTCATCTTCAAGAAGGGCTGGAAGGAGGATCCAGGGAACTGCAGGCCTGTCAGCTTGGCCTCTATGCTGAGGAAGGTCATGGAGCAGATGATTTTGATCATCAGCATACACAGAACAACCAGGATTAGATGCAGCCAGCATGGATCTATGACAGGCAGACTGCTTGACTGACCTGCTTGGCTTCTGTGACAAGGTGACCTACCTAGTGGTTGAGGAAAAGGCTGTCAATGTTGTCTACACGGACTTTACTAAAGCCTTTGACACTGTTTGCCACAGCATTCTCCTGGGGAAACTGCTCGTGGCTTAGACAGATATGCTCTGCTGGGTAAAAAAACTGGCTGCATGACTGAGTCCAAAAAGTGGTGGTGAATGGAGTTAAATCCGGTTGGTGACCAGTTACAAGTGGTGTTCCCCAGGGCTCAGTGTTGGGGCCAGTTTTGCTAGTATCTTTATCAATGGCTGGGACAAGGGAACGGGGTGCTCCCTCAGTCACTTTGCAGATGGCACCAAATTGGGCAGAAGCGTTGGTCTGCGGGAGGGTAGGAAGGCTCTGCAGAGGGATCTGGACAGACTGGGTCAGTGTGCTGAGGCCATTTGTATGAGGCTCTACAAGGTGAAGTGCCGGGTCCTGCACTTGGGTCACAACAACCCCGGGCAGCGCCACAGGCTGCGGGCAGGGTGGCTGGGAAGCTGCTTGTCAGAAAAGGACCTGGGGGTGCTGGTCAGCAGCCAGCTTAACGTGAGACAGCAGTGCCCAGGTGGCCAAGAAAGCCAATGGCATCCTGGCTTGTATCGGAATCAGCAATAGTTGTTGCCAGCAGGACCAGGGCAGTGATTGTTCCCCCGTACGTGGCAGTGGTGAGGATACACCTCGAGTCCTGTGTTCGGTTCTGGGCCCTGCACTGCAAGACAGACATTGAGGTGCTGGAGTGTATCCGGAGAAGGAATGGCAGTGGAGCAGGTGAAGGGTCTGGAGCACAGGGCTGATAAGGAGCGGCTGAGGGAGCTGAGGCTGTTTAGCCTGGAGAAAAAGAGTCTCAAGGGAGACCTTCTTGCTCTCTACAGCTACTTGAAGGGAGGGTGTAGCCAGGTGGGACTTGGCCTCTTCTAAATAGCAACTGATAGAATGAGAGAAAACAGCCTCAAGTTGCACCAGGGGAGGTTTAGATTGGATATTAGGAAAAATTTCTTCTCAGGAAAGGTTGTCAAGTATTGACAGGCTGCCCAGGGAAGTGGTGAAGTCACCGTCCCTGGAGGTGTTTCAACGAGATGGAGATGTGACACTTAGGGCCATGGTTTAATGGTAGGCTTGGCAGTTCTGGGTTAATGGTTGGACTTGATCTTAAAGGTCTCTTGCAGCCTAAACAATTTTATGAACCTATGAAGTCTGCCAGCATAGTATTCTTAGTGTTTTTTGAACAAAAAGCCAGATGAAGGGGTGAAGCTGTGATGTTCCCTTCACAACGTTCCCAGGAGTATAGATATTTGGAATTTTTTCGGCTGTTACTTTATTTCTTACTTATTATTTGAGGAAGGTTTTTGTTGTTCTTTATAGATGGACCTTGCAATTTCATGGATTTTTTCACATTGCATTATAAAATGTAAGAATAGAATATGTAGCATATACAAAAAACATGCTGGAATAGATTCCTAACTAACTTCCCTAACTTCCTTGGGTATTCAAGTGAGCGTGGAACTGTATGGGATGCAGAGTTTGGAAAGTTAACGTGGTTTATTTGTATCTCCAAAGGGTTTTATCATATCTGCTCTTGGCTGTTATTGTTTGACCCTTTCCTGTATTGAAAGACCGTACTTGCTATTATGGTGTTCTGCATTTTCTGCTGTCATACCACAATACTGTTTCAAGATAGTCTAAGTTGACACAGATCTAATAACTTCAAGGTTTGAGGAAAATTCCTGAAGAACTGGTTGCAGTAACTTTTATGTGAAATAACGCCAAGTTGTTGAATTGTTACCAGATCTAGAGCTGTCCTGTGTAGAAAGTACAGCTCTTTGTTTCAGATGGAATACCTGGCACAAACCAAGGCAGGAACCTTTTGTGCTTTGTGCCTTTCTTTGCAGAAGCTATTTCTGCATATTTCAAGGAGCTGTTTTGAGGAGCTAACACATTTTAGAGTTTTATAGTAAGAAAAGAACTTTGTGCTCTGATTTCATTCCTCATTGCAATCATTCATTTCACTCTTACTTGCTTACAAAAGGCTACTGTCATGTAAACGTTTTTTTAAAGTGAATGTGAGAAGTAATTAGATAAGAGTAAAATCAGAGATTGCAGTGCCATAATTTCTTTATGCTCTGAAATTTAATTATTTAAATATGAATTTAGAAAACTTCATTTCTGTTTTATTATTAACATGAAAACAACACATTTTTATTTCGATGAATACCTGTTGTTTCCTAATGAGTTGCCAAACTGTACAAAGAAGAAATGTATTTCTTCTTTATAAATTCATGAATGAACTTTCATTTCTAAAATCTAAAACTTAAAATAAGTAGCAGGAGATGTCTTTGGTAATGGACATAGGATGCCTTCCTATAGCATAGTTAAAATTTTTCTTCAGCTGTCCTACAAGTCATAAAACCCTTTAAGGATAAAGGACCTAGGATACTTGCTGAGAATTTTTTCCCATTGTGGACAGCTTTTGGAGACTTTTTCCCTTTGTAAAAGGAAAAGGGTTCCTCTTACAGCATTCAAAAGGATTTTATATTAGGATGTCCGAGTTTAATGCATAATAATCAAAACTGTGTATTTATTTCTGTGTTTGATAAAGTTTTCAGTCTGAAGTGTCGAACTCCTTCAGCGTGGCAGTTTTGGTTATTGATGCTAAGCGATTTACTGAGATGTCACCTCTAGAACTCTGGTCGTTCTTTGCTGAAATGGTCTTTTCTCTGGTTACTGTTCAAGTTGCCTGACATAAAATGATTGTATGAATTCCATGGAGGAACAGTTGTGTGTGGGAACAGGTTCTCTGAGTGAAATAGCAGATAGAAAAATGTATGCCAACTGCAAGGACTAGTAACTGGGAGGAAAAAATAGTCATAAAGAAAAGGAATACATAAAAGTGATGACAGAGAAAAATTTAAAAATTGGCTGTGCAGTGAGCCAGATCCTTATGACTGGTGACATTAGTGCAAGAGACTCTCAACTGAAACAGTTGACATTAAATGAAAGACTGCATTAAGCACAATCTTAGGGTCTCTTTCACCACAGAAACATGTACAGTGCTTTATGTGTTTCAGTGCTGTGGAAGAATTGCATGAAATCAGATTGCATTGTAATTTTATTGCCCTGAGACGGAGTTTATTGTGATGAACAGAGCTGGTCCATTCACAGCTGTGAAAGGCACTGTTACTATAGTTTTGAACATTCTTGGATCCTTTTTCTCTACTGCTTGTAGAACTGAGGTAAAAAATGACTAGAGATTTTATTCAGACACAAGCTATCTTTTACTGCTATTATTTTGAAAATATCCTTACATCTTATACCGAGAATGACATTCAGTAGGAGTAAAAATAAATTTCAGATTTCTGTGGCACACTTAATATAAATTGTCAGGTTTTCTGACATGAGTCTGTGTTTGTTAGAATGCTAAAGAAACTAGCTTACACACACTTAAGTAAAATCACGTGTGTCAGTTTTGTGGTATTTTAGAGAGGCTGAGAAGTAGATGCAATAACTGTCTTTTAACAAAACTCGAAAAACTCAAAACGCCAAAAAAACTTCCTCACTAAGATAAGGATGCATGATTCTAAATATTGTAGAATTGCTTCTCTTCTTCTTATGAGAAGATCTGTAATTGTCTGCTTTCTGTGTATGAAACATGAGCCTTGAGTGGCAGCTGTAAAACATCCTTTTTGAGTGTGCAGCTTGTGGGTGCAAACTTAGTGTTCAGACTCCTCAGCGTGGAGTGCAGAAGTTTCGGAAGGATTTCAAAATTGCTTTAATATGGAATGTTTCCCTTGGTCTTCTCCTTCCCGTACAGAACCTTTTGTCACAATCTGAGAAATACCTTGCACTCGGTAGGCAACCAGTAGACTTTGTGCAAGAGGTTTCTACTGAGAAGTGACAGAGGGCAGCTTGGCAAATGTTCAGAAACTGACATTAACTTGCTGGAGCCCGGCATGGGACCTTGTGTTCAGCAGAATTCTTCTGACCTGTCTCTCTGCATGCCGAGCTAATCAGCAAACACCTAATGAGCCTACTCTAAAGAAACAGACCCTCTCACAACCTACTTCATTTTCATGTGTTCTCTGGGGGTGGAGAGACAAGACTTCATAAGGACTGATGATGCTGCAAAGACCACAATAATGATAATTAACTTGCTGAATTTAGAAGATTATGCTGTTAATTAGTTGCAAAATAAAGATAAGTAATAGAGGAGCAGATGGTAGGATAACACCCAGGAGAAGGAGGGTTATTACTCTGATGAGCTTTTGTGGCAGATATGAAATATGGATCTGAGTTTTTCACAAATTGTTTCTGGAGTATATTATCTTGTTTCTGTGAGCTCTTGATGGAATGATCCAGTCCTACCAAATTTTGACAGATGTGGTGAGGATTTGTTTTCAAGGATATACATGAATGATAAAACCTTGCTAATCAAGATTTTAAAAGCTATTAACCTATCTGAAAACACCAGTTTTAGTTTGCCTGTAACCAAACAATATCAAAAAACCTCGATTGTCATCGTGTTTCCCCACATAAAAATGCTTATATACACTTATTCTAATATGTTTCTGTATTCTTGATTGTTAAAAATGAGATGCTCATTGAATTTGGGGTAACTATCTCTACTCACAAGAGGCACAACATCCATATAGTATTTTGAAGTAATATATAGTATATTACTTTTTAAAATATGAAACCTATTAAACACACAAGCTAGAAATCTCATCGTGAAAATCTGTCTGAAAATCTCAGATTTTCACAATATGTCTTCATTTGTGGATAATTTAATCCTAACTACTTGAATTTCAACTTTTAAACTTCGTAATAGGAAATTAAATCTGATTATTTTCTATTCCTGTTTTCATAGTACATTACGGTTAACAATGTAATTCTCAAAGGAGTTTGTTTACTTATGAATTTACAGGATACAATGTTTAACTGTTAGCATTACAGTAAGTAAAGTCCAACTTTGTTTGCATGTCCCAGTGCTATCTCATCAATTACCATCATGGGCAAAACAGACTTATGTTGAGGAAGTCAGTTTCATTTATTACCAAGCACATCTGAATAGGCTAATACACCCAAAACTTAAAAACACCTTCCCCCACTTTGTTCCTGGGCTTAACTTTTCTCTGCCTCCTGCCCCTCAGCAGCACAGGGGAAAGGGGAATGGTGGTTGTGGTCAGTTCCTCAGACATCTCAGCTGCTCCTTCCTCTGCTGGGGAGGACTCCTCTCACTCTGCGCTTACAGAATGGATCAAGTTGGAAGGGACCATAGTGGTCGTCTAGTCCAACCCCCCTGTTCTGGCAGGGCCATCCCAGAGCACGTGATACAGGATTACATCCATTCTTGCCTATCTCCAGTGAGGGAAGCCTCACACCTTCTCTGGGCAATCTGTTCCAGCGCTCGCTCACCTCCACAGTCAAGAAGTTCTCCCTCATGTTCAGGTGGTACTTCCTATGCATCAGTTCCTGCCCATTGCCTCTGGTCCCATTGCTTGGCACCGCTGAGCAGAGCCTGGCTCTAGTCTCTCAACACCCCACCTTCAGATACTCCTGGACACTGCTGAGGTCCCCTCTCAGTCATCTCTTCTCAAGGCTGAACAGGCCCGGCTCCCTCAAACTCTCCTCAGAGGTCCGTCCTGGAGCCAGCTGGATTGGCTCTGTCAGACGAGGAGGGAGCTTCTGGCAGCTTCTCACAGAGCCACCCCTGCCACCCCACCCCCACACAAAACCTTGCCATGCAAACCCAATATATGTAATTTTTGAGACGGTAACTTTTAAAACTCTCCTAGTATGACAGCTTGGAATAAAAGAGAGTGTACCCTTTAACTGATCTGTACTTCCACTCCTCTCTCGATGAGGACTGGTGAACATTTGTCACATCCTGCCTTAACAGCAAGTTATGGTAAAAGAAATACTTCTAAACTAATTCAAGTCATAAATGAAAATACATTGCAAAAAATCTTATGTTAATAACGTATAGAAAGGATATTGTCATATTGCTGTTAAATACTTGCTACTTTCTTTAAAAAACATTTTTTAAATACTTGGAGGTGGTTTGTTTCCCTGGTAGTCCTGGTGGTTGTGTAGAAGATTTTACAATTTAGACACCAGGATTAGTTAAAGAGAGGGAGGAATCATCAACTTTGCAGTTGTTGCAGGTAGATCATAGAGTTTGGTTTTAGTAATTTTAGCTAGACAGTTAGAAAACACTTAGGCCTGCTGGAGACAGGAACTGATACTTTTTTTGTTAGCTTGTTTTTCCAAGGAGAATTAGGAAGGTACAAGTCAATTCTTGAGTTTAATTAAAGTGTGTACTACCTAAGGGCTTTCAGAGTGCTGTACATATATATACTAAAATTTATGGACGTGTTACCTTAAAAATTTTTGTTGTCCTGCCCTAATGCTTGCAGCTATCCTAAATTTTTGTTGTTAAAGTTGAGCACTGGGGAAGCTGCAGTAAATTTGGTTTGTGTAATTTTCTGAAGTGTCTTCTTCATTCTGGGAAACTTATGAAGTCGATACAATAAATGAAGTGAGGAACAGGACTTGATTAGCTCCCAATTTTTGTGTGCACTTGAATGCTTCCTATCTGGTGTAATGTGCTGTTAATTCAATCCAGAGCAATCACTACCGAACAGACTTACTACAGAAGTCACCAGCTAAAGATTCCTTGATAGCAAGCCAGTAGAGGCATGTTGGAGTTTCTTGGTTCTCTTTGTAGTCCTCAATTAGGATACCGACTGGAGGTGGTTACATGCTATCAAATCCATGTAGTTGACTGTAACTTGCCATATTTCAGACCTGAAGATTTTTTGCAGTTCTGACAGAGGTAATCTGCAATCTGTTGTTTTAATGGTAGCATAGAATCCAGGAAAGCCTGTCACCATGGAAGGTGGGAGAGAGCTGTTACTATATTCTAGTGACTTAATTGTTGAGAGGCATTGGATACTACAGTTTATAGAGAATGGCTATATAAATAGGTGCAAAGTTTTCTGTTTATTCTGAGCTGACCAAATGCTGCTTCTCTCTAGCATTCTTAAGACATTCTATTAATGTTAGTACATGGGTGATGCTTTGTTCATATTTCAAAATATGATGTTACAAGTTATCAGAATTGCCACAAACTTTCGTGTTTAAGTCATTAATTTTTTTCTTAAACTTGTATTGGATTCTTTAAAAATCTGGTGCTCAGTAGAAAAACATTTTCTAACACCGTTTGTCTAGTAAGGTAAATTCTTCAGTAAAACCAAAAAATTCGTGATAAATTATACAGTGTTCATGAAATTTTAAGAAAGAATCTGCAATTACAAGCAGTTGTATCTACTGAAATTGGACACTTTATCACTTAAGATTAAAAAATTGTTTTACATAGAATGTATTATATTACAGTTTTAATAGGTTTCACTGAAAGTTGAATGAAATATTTTTCAAGAGACAGTCAATGAAATGCTTTAAAATCGTCCATCAGGTTGTCAGTAACTCTTGGGTGTATTACATACAGCTGAACTTCCACATTACTGTTCTTCGTAGTGTCTGTGTGCAGTAAAGGAAGAACATCAAACCTTTTAGCAGTTTTTTACTGCAGAGTAGCATGCTGTAGTAGTTACCTTGCATATTTCTGCATAAATAATATTTACATATAACCTGAAGCTTCTTAGTATTTTGTACATTATTAAGATGTTTCAGCAAAGATCTTGCCTTTTATCTGATTAGCCATAGGAGAGATTGCAGAGGTGAGTATTTGTAAAGACCATGAATTAGTGGAGGCACAGCAAGCTATCTAAAAATTAATAGAGATAGAGAACACCAGAATTTTTAAAACAGAAAGATGCTTATGCTCTGATTGTTACCTATTTTCCTTCATGTGTCATTGTTACTCTTCTGGTACCCCTGTGTACTACAAGTTTTAGCAACTGTTTATGGCCTTCCACTTATCTGTTTCTGGGCATAGTTCACTACAGATGAGGCTTTCTGTTTACTTCTCCATACAGTTTACCATCCTTCCCTTTCTGGGGTCTTGTGTAAGCCTCATTGCTATTGTCATGTTTGCAGAAACTTACCACCTGTTTTTAGGTATATGCCTAGGTCGCTGTTGAAAGCCTGTTAAAAAAACCAACTATTTAAGAGTTGAAGTTCCTGTTTCCAAAATGGAAGTAACTGCTTCTATAAATGGTCAATCATTCAAGTTAGCATGATAGAATATTTATTTTCTTTTCCTTCTTTATTTTCTGCTTTCAGAGATTGAAAGCAGCCTTGACCCAGCAGCACCCTCAGGTAACAAATGGAGATACTGCCAAGGGACATGCGAGTGGGTTGGTTAGGACTCAGTCAGAGGAACCACGACCACAGTCACTACAACAGCCTGCAACTTCAACAACTGAAACACCGGTATGACAAGAGTGGACATGTGCCTCCTACCCACTCCTTTAATTTTGCAAATAAATATATTTTTTCTATACTCTTGGTTTGTAAAATAGAGGTTAGCAGACTCCTCTTTTAGTCATTAGTTCTACAGCAGTAAAATGTTTACAGGTGTTACATGTTCTTAAATGCTTCTAAAATCTGTTATCCGAGATGATGATTTCAAAACAGGTAGTATCTATCTGCTCAAGTTCAGAACTAAGTCCTGATTTCTGGAGTTCATTGATAGGAGATTCTGTGATAGCTGAAATTTTTACAAGCTGGTCAATATATATATTTGAAAAAATAAGTGCTTTTATTTTGTGTTTCTGTTGTGTCTGTTGTATGTTTATTATATTTTATATCGTAAATGCGCTTAGAAATTAATTTATGGCATCAGGTATCATGCTTATGTTGATTTGCTTGAAGGATCTTTTCTGGGCTGCCACAGGAAGAGTTTCAGCTGTGTCATTAAGTGTACCTCATCATCTCAGATTCTGGAAGGGGTCTCTGGTTTTAGGTGTGATTTGTTGTCCTTTTGGGACAATAGGTCAGAGCAGGGGAGTAAAAGGCAAAACCTCTGAGTAAGACTGGAAATGGGAGTGCTGCTGGAGGAAAGATACAATTCCTGGTGAATCCTGGAGGACTGCAGCTGTTCTATTTTCTAAAAACCTCTTGGAATGTGTTTTCAAAATGCTTTTTAAAATCTCAGAGTTTTTTTCAGAATTCATAGCATGATACTAATTTTATAAAAGCTACACACCTGGCCCAGAACCAGAGGGACTTACATCTGCAATGAAAGCCTCAGATTCTTACACTGGCTAGTGAAATCAAATAATGTATCAAAACAAATACGTTTGGAATGGAAAAGGGAAAAATGTGACCCATTGTAAAAGGATCTCCTTCTTAAGGCTGCTCTTCCCCCATACTGCCTTGACGTTTTTTTTAAAGAATATTTTCATAATATCACATAACAGAATTTTCAAGATGAAAATTGCAGTTTGATTATTTTAGAGTTAAATTGCAATTAGCATTAATCAAAAATAGCAGGGGTTTCATTCTTAAAACACTGATTTGAGTTCCCAGGAGTTTTTTATTCTTAGCTATTTAGAATTTATGCCAAATTGATATGCCAACTGATACATGTTTTGGGTTTTTAATTTAAAAATAAAACTTTTTTGCTGTGCTAGACTGCATGTGGAGATGCACCTGTGAATATGTCATGTGGACAGTTACGTTCTGTCTATCTTGCTTCTTTAAAGGATGTTAAGATCCATTATATTGTTATCAGATTTCATTAAATCTTTGTCTAGGGTCTGTATACAACTGTGAAATGGGTATAATGTATAATTTAAAGTATTGAAGTATTTTGATACTGTCAGATAATATGGATAGATTAAGGGAAGTTGTTATTCAGTGGTGGGGAACACATCAACAAGTAGGAAATTGCTATCTGGAGATCCAGGGATCAGGGAGTTTCAGCACTGCCAGCATTTGTCAGACAGCTTCTGTGTAGTGGGCATGAGCAAGCATGTCATCTTTCAGTTGTGACTAGGTGTGTGGGAAGAGTCAAAAATAGAAAATTCATTTCCTGCTAAATGTAGCTTGAAAGCTATTTTGGGTGTAATATGTTAATGTAAGATGATCAGGAGTGTAAGTACGGGTAAAAGTTTTAAAAACATCACTGTAGCGTTAAACAGGCACAGCTTTCAAAAAAAAAAAAAAGTGTGTGTAACCTGAATGTATTTAGAAATGCCCTGAATGCTTTTCTAAGATGTGATGACTATTTATACCAGTGCTGTAGGTTAAGTCATGACTGTTTTCAGGCATCACCAGCTCAGCCTACGCCGCAAACACCAAATACAGGCGGTCGGCGAAGAAGAGCTGCCAATGAAGACCCTGATGAGAAAAGAAGAAAGTTCCTGGAGAGAAACCGGGCTGCTGCTTCCAGGTGCCGACAGAAACGGAAAGTCTGGGTGCAGTCTTTGGAGAAAAAAGCTGAGGACCTGAGCTCATTAAATGGCCAGTTACAGGTATACTTTTTATTTCAAGGAAAAATGAATACGTTTTTATGTTCTTACACAGTGATCCTTGATCAGTGGAACTCAAAACTTTACATGAAATCTGAAATATAAATGGTTTTATAACTCAGGCTTGAAAATTCAGAACTAGTTGCACATAGCAGTAAAATTAGAGGATAAGAGCATACTCATATTTCAAGATGTGTAAACTTTAGGATCATACCCTTCTATCGTTTGGTCCATTTGAAATAACTTTCGGACTGCGATACTAAACAAAGATGACAAGATGTGTTGGAATAAACACGAGCAAAGTAATAGTCTTATCTTGAACACACCTTGCTCTTAGTTTGCATCACAGCCTGGGTTATTTGAGTAAGTTTTGGGCTTACTTCCTTTGGTTCTTTTTAACTTCACTTTTTTTCCTTTAAAGTGAATGTAGTGCTCGTTAAAGGTGCCAGGTTGACATCAGTGGCTACTGAAGGCCTCCTTTGTCCACAGAATGGCAAATTTTCACCACCACCGCCTAAATCCTGTAGAGACGAAGTGTGCTGTGAAGAGAGTAGGGCCAGTGTATGTTGCGGGTCACTTTTCCACCACATCTGAGGTTGTCAGTCTTGGAAAGTTGTCATGTGAACACACTTTTCCCCTGGAGAACAATCCATGACCCTTTTGTTTAAACTGCTATTAAATGTTAAAGCATACTTGCTTAATGTTTTCCAGCAGCACATAAGAATTGGCACAAATTATTGTTTTCAAAATAAAAAGTCTAAAAGCTTCGTTTTGAAAGTTGCTGAAAGGAAAAATTATATAATTTCCTAAATGAAGCATTCATTTAGAAAATGCAATGAAACGTATTGATATTTTAAATTGTCACTTATTTTTCTTTATCAGAGCTGTTCACTGAGTCAAATTCACAGATCATCATGTTCCTTTGAAAATTTGTGCTGTTTAGTATAGAAGGCATCTTGGTTTGACCAACAGGAAAGTAGGGCATGTTGAGGTTATTTTTTATCATGTAATCAAAATTACAGTGTATCAGTTGTCTTCATGTTCATGTCTTTAAAAATACTCAGCATCCCAGACCCTGAAATGTAAAAAATTCCTGCCTAAGCACACAATGTGAAATGGTTTCCTGTGTGCCAAGAATCATGACACTGTGTACCAGCATTAGTTAAATTTCTTGCAAATACGTATTCTTCTCATACCTGTTCAGTCTTTAGACATACTCGTTTAATGCACAGTCCTCAATTAAGTCCATTAATTACATAATTATATGTAGCATTGTAGCTTAAATAATCAAAGGAGTGAAGGAGAATGAAAAAAATCAACCATAATTAAGTTTTTTAGTGAAAGTAATGTTTGGTATCATGTGAGCTGCCTTTCACATATATATACCAAGTTTTATAATGAAAAAAATCACAGAAGTACCATAACCAAAAGGTTTCCAAGAGTTGATTCAGTAATAGTGAATTCAAGAAAGATTTTCTTACAGTCTACCAAAAGCAAAACTGTTAACTGGAAAGAACAGAATAACTTTTAAAGAAAATTGGATGTCAGAGAAATAATTAAACTGTACTTTATGTGAAAACATTAATCAATCCTACATTTCTGTAATAATAACTTGACAGGCTAACACAGTTGATCAGCAGAGTGGGCAGTAATGACCCATGATTACTTACTTTATATTTAATAGAAAATTTAATAAGTTTGGAGTTTTGTCCTTAGTGCAGTTTTATAGACTGTTTTTGGGTTAGTAGTTCATATTTTGGTTAATATCTAAGTGGCCTGCTCAGCTGAATTTACCAAGATGTCACATTTCCAAAAGCAGGTTCATAGCAAAATGACTGCATTGCATTGCTTCATGTAACAATTCTGACTCCTTTCAATGCTGTTATTGGCTTTCTTATAATATCTGTGTCAGAGATTGTGATGTCAATGTGAAGGTTTTTAAGACTGGACGCTCGCTTAACAATATGTATGGATTTTGAAGAGGTTTACTTGGTCGATGTATATATTTTGTTCTGTAGATTAACTTCTATCAAGTTCTTCTTTTAAATGTTTGAAGGTAACTTCATTTTTAAGCAGTATTTTTCAAATATTTGCTTAAGGGAAAATTTGCATCTATGACATCACTAGTAACATATATAGGTTAGGTCGGCTGTCTTTATTATAAGCTGTGCTGTGTAAGTTTTTTTCATGATTCCAACATTTTGAAGTTTATTTACTGTTTTGATTTTTGTGGACTGTGTTTTCTATTAATGTGTTGACTTATTTATTGATCTTAAATTTCATTCACCACCTTGTGTGGCCTCTGTGCCTTGCACAGTCCTGCAGGGTATAAGAAGGTATTGACAGTGTCCACAGTGGTCGCCGAGCCGCATTGCAGGATCAGATGCTGAAGTTCGTTACATGTTCTGTATTTGGTCCCTGTTGGTTTAATAATCCTAGAGGGTGAAGCTTTAGAAGAATGGCCTGTCTTCCTCATGAGGTCACAGTGGGTTTTCAGTGGGCAGCAGTCGAGTGATGGTTTGTACTGATGCTGCAGAAGCTGTTTAGGAAGGCTAAATTATGAAAGTATGCCCATAGATGAAGTTGCCCAAAAAGAAACTGGAAGAACGCCATTTCACTCAGCCACAGACAATCCCCTATCCCCAGAAGTCATATTTACCTGTCTCTGATGATGCTTCTGGTAAATACATATCAAAAATGTTGTCCTATACCATGCTAAGTAAGGGTTAATGGAATTCCATGGTCCCACTATTACATCTGCATTTTGGGTGCAGGGAGAAATAGGCAGATACAGAAGAATGTGTCATATATTGTGTCCTCCCTTCATAAGAATACAGAAGGGAAAGTATCTTTTGAAAGATGGAGTGCAGGTACAAGTCAGTATGCTTTCCTCCAGAAACCTGCTTTCTCATGGTAGCACGTTTTGAAATGTGGGAACATAAAAATTAATCTCAACAGCATGTGAGGTATATTACATGCCTCTTTAAAGAAATGTTGATGCCTGCACTTGGCTCTATCTCACTAATAAAAAGAGCCTTTCCAGTGAGAAAACTCAAAATAATCTTTCTTCATGCCAACTGTTATAAGTGTTTATTTCATGTGTTTCTTGGTAGCCTGTTTTCAACATGTTAACCATATATTAAATGACCACCACACATTCACATGTTTTGAATGAGATGGAAAGACTTACTGTTGTCACATGCAAGATAATTAACTACAATAGGTATAAGAATTGGTTCTAACAGCCCCCTTTTGCCAGTTAGAAGTGGTTCTTACTGGTAATGTGTAAATGGCAACCGTAGATTGCCATGTGTGCATTGCAGATAGTACTGTTGCTGTTATGGAATATACAGCTAACATTGTTATAGAGATTACCTCAACCTCTTTTATATAGGATTGCTGATCCATGTTTTTCAAGTTTGCTTTAATGTAAGATATTGTATTTGCTTTTTGTATTTATGCTAGCAGCAGTCTTAATATTTTTAATACAGCTGACATTGCTCTATAAACTGGCTTATAAAAATTCTTCATAAGCATAGAATTTTACTTCCACAGATGAACAGCAACTTCATACTTATATATGCTGTTTGTATATAAAATTCTTCCTTAAAATGTGGGAGACAAGATAGAAAATTTCTGCAAACCTTTTCCTGATTGCCAGAGTTCCTTTGAACTAACAGAACTGTATTTCATAGTCTTGGACACTGTTGCTTCTGTAGGTTATCAAGTGTCTGAAAACTACATCAATGTGTCTCTTTCTACCCAAACTATGTCAATTCTGTGCAGCTGCCTGCTTGGTATCAAGATTTGTGGCTCCTCAGTAAATAACATGGTGAACTAAGGGCAAATAGAGCTGGAGGCAGTAGTCCTGTGCTTTCTTAATAGCCTAAGGTTTCAGGACATGTAATGCCACCTGGTAGAGAATTTGTGGGGCTTTTGATTGGGTTTCTTTCGTTGCAAACCTTTTTGTTTGCAATCACATTTTTCTTTCATTATAAATGTCTGTGAAGTCAGATTTTTGGCAACTTTCAGCTTTTGCTTTTAATAAAAAATTTCTAAAGTGTATTTTACACAATAGAAGGACCGAATAGAAAAGGAGACCTTAAGAGGATTTTGCAGGTATAAAGGCTTGAAATTTGTTGTCTTCTAAATGGAGAGAAAGAACACGAAAGAGGAGCTTTTCTTTTAACAGTCTGATATTTTAGTTACTTTGCGTAATTAAACTTAATAAGTTCTGTTCTGGAAGAATTGTTTTCTTTTGAAATCCTTTAACTTGTAATTCATCTCATCTCTGGCTGCATTGCCTTATTTCTTGCTTGCAAGTAAATAGGTTGACTTTCTTGTGGTTTATTTTTGCAGATAATTTTAGATGCAATCCAGTTTTCCTATGTTGGTTTTTTTCTTTAACTTGCTCCTAAATGCATAAACATAAGCATTTAGTAAATAATTATGTCACATGTGCGTATGTTACACCAATATGCAAAGGTTCTTGTACTTGAAGTAACTTCAAGTGTTAATAGAAAAGATTTATATTCAAAATAATATAACCCATGAAAAACACATATTGCGTCCAGATATGGGGATCACAAAGCATTACAGATAATGTGATTCATAAATATTTTTCTACTCTATAAAGTAAAAATGGGTCTATCAAAATGCCATACCATTCTTAATTTGGATTGTCACATGTAATGCAGTTACATAGCACTTCTCATCTCTAGACACCAAGCTGCTTTCCAGGGAAGGTAAGTATTGCTGTCCTCCAGTTTACAAATGGGCAAGGTGAAGCACAAAGCAGTAAAATGACCTTGCTCAAGGTCACCCAGTAGTGGAAAGGCACAGTCTGGAAATGAACCCAGTCGCTGGATTGTGCAGGTGCTGTCTCTTAGATTGCACTCTGCTTTAGTGACACAAGCTGACATCTCTGATTTTGTCGTTATTATCGACGATTCCTTCAGAGAACATGTTTATGTATGGCTACCAAAATAAAAATCAGTCTGGAGATCAACCAGTATTTGCTAAATTATTTTCCAGTACATGAGGTTTTCTTTTTTGAAATCCAAGTATAAACAGAGTCACTAAAAAATTATTCTGCGTTGGCTTTTTGGATTTTCTTTTATAATTTTCCCTTTTTTAATGTTGGCTGTGACATCTGTTAAAATGTGTGTAGCTAAATGTAGGTTTACTCTGATTAGAATTCATCACAAAACCTTCCAGAAGAGTCTCACAGTAGCTGGATCATGTAAATGAGACTATATGTAGACTCTGCATCTGCAAACTGAAAAACATACGTTGTATTTAAAAAAAAAACCCAAGCATTTCTCAGTTAATGTAACAAAGCTAGCCAAGTTTCAGCTAATATTTACATTTTCTAAGATGAAAGGAACGTATACATTTTTGAAATATATTCCAAATGGAAACTTCTTGTATTTCAGCTACCCCTAAATGAACAACTGAAAATCCTGTAAAACTTAATGCTTACCTTCAAAAACGTGTGTAGTTTGAGCCTGGTAAAGTACGTAACTTTCTTCTCCTTTAGAATGAAGTCACCCTGCTGAGAAATGAAGTGGCACAGCTGAAACAGCTTCTTCTGGCTCATAAAGATTGCCCTGTAACTGCCATGCAGAAGAAATCTGGCTATCATAGTGAGTAATGTTCCATTACCTATAGCCTGAGGCTGCATCAATGAAATACTGCCAAAGTGAACTGAATGAGCATTAAAATTGAGAAGTGCAGTTCTAATATTACATATATTACATTAGAGATTTTTTTTTTTTATTTCGAAGTTAGTGGAAGACAGGAATTACTATGTGATATTTAAAAATATACGTATAAGTCAAAATTGAATTGTTGCATAACATTGAAAGGTTTATGTTGGTTTAATGAATGCATATGATAATTAGCATTTAAGGACTATCGGTTACTACACCTGCTTGGGAAAATATAATTAAAGTATTAAGAGAACATGATAAGCCATTTTTTATATTTTATCATAGCCTAATACAGTGAAAGGTCCTTATGGGTGTTTTTCCTTCATTGTAATGAGATTTCAGTAGAGGTGCTATAACAGCTGTCCTCATTTACCATAGTATCCAGGATCTGTCGAGCCATTAAAATAATCAGATGCAGGCTCATGGCTCCTACTGTACAATGTCTTCTAGATTGTTTTGATATCCACATTAAGTGACTGCTTTTCTATAGACAGGGTGTTTTTAAAAGCAGTTTAGTATTGAGGGGAATACTGACACTGTCAATAGCAATATTTTCTAATCCATATTTTTATTTTAAGTTGTTCACTTGATTTTTCATCCTTCCAGCATTTTAAAGGTTAATTATGCTTTCCTGACTTGTAGCTTCCTTTTTGGCTGTAATGCATGGTGCCAGAACCAGCTGCTGCTGCTGTAGAATAAATGGCCAATTTTGTCCATTGTACACAAATTTGTTACAAATAACTGAGCTGGGAATGCATTAGGCAACATTCATAATATATAACCCAGCTTTCGTTTTTATGATTTAGTGATATTTCAAGATATTTGTAAATGTGAAGATTGTTTCTGCCATATGTAGCCACTTCATTTTAATTTGCCAGTGTCAGTAATTCAGGAGAATAAAGGAACATTTTGTACTGCATGCAAACAGATCCTCAGGTGCTTGCGATAAAACTTAATAGCCACCATCTTTACTTGTAGTCATTGTAAGCAATTTCATCAGAATGGGCAATATTTTTTAATTTAAAAGATTCAGGAGATTTAGCAACTCTGTATTGCCATATATATTTAGAATACTGATTTTGTCAGTTTTGAGCTTATAAATCTTGGTCCTTTGATCTCCAGTCATTTTGACAAGACAGAAAATAGCATCTTGGAGTAAATTGGAACAGTATAGAAATACGTTTGGGATTTATATTAACAATGATTGCTGCAGGGATGAGGCCATTATGGCTCCCATCTGACAGAATAACATAATTTCATACAGAAGCTACTAGGGGATAGCATTATGCATGCAAGGTTTTTAACCAAAAAAAAAAAAAAAAGAAAGAAAACCACACAAAAAACAAACTGTAGGTTTCTTGAATTTTGAGGATTTATGTTCCTGAATTGGAATGAAAAATATTTCATTGTAAGTCATAAACTGTCAAAGTGATTACATGCCAAGGATTTCTTCGTTGAAGAATTAGTGAATGGCCTAGTCTGGTAGTGCTTGTTTTCAGCCCTCAGAAAAGGACTATAATGCTTCTAATTTAGTAAAGAATACAAAATGCATCAGACCTTAAATACTAATCAGTGGCAAAAGCCTACATTTTAGAAAAAAATAGTATTACGCAAGGAAATTGGAAGCATAGCTCAGTTTCTTGAAAAGTCTGTTGAAAGTAAAAGCTTAACATGAATGATAGTTGTAATGCCATCCCTCTGAAAGGATTTTGTCACATTATCTCTGCGTGAATATTGTTAGGAAAGCATGTTGGCTAAGTGACATAGCAGCAGTACAATTTATGAGAGGAAAAAATGGTTTCAGTCAATATGTTCATGAAAATGGTGTTCCTATGAAGTATATTTAAATAAACATATTATAGTCATCAAATAATCAAAGTTGAATTGCTTCAAAAATGTAGTGAGTGGTTTAACAGTCTTGCCTCTGTGGAAGAAATTGAAGACCCCAGCTTAAAGAGCTCCTGCAGTGCTGAATGTTGTGCACCGAGTAGAGCACATTTTAACTGCCAAGTCCACAGTTTGGTGGCTTTTCATGTATTATACATTTAAACAGGAACAAATAATCTATTACTTTTCAGGGTATTTTTGGCCTTTACTTTTACATATCTTTTAAGATCTTTTGTATTTCCCAGACACATTTGTTTCTCAGGCCAAGTGAAAAGCACAACAGCACAGGTAGCTCTTTCTTCCAAAATTGTTTTTGGGATCACATTTTCCTTATTTAAAAGTCTTGTGCCTACTTCCAAAGAGGGTGTCATCAGGACAGAGAAACCAGAAAAATGGTTATTGTACTTTGAGTCAGTATGGATGAACTTCTGTTGCAGTTTGAGTTTTCAGCCAGCTTAAACTTTTTTATTTTCCAAAGAAGGATGCTATTGGTTCTGACTGCATCTTCAGCTCTGGTGAGGAAAGTGCTCTGTATACAGGAAATCTAGATGCTGTTCAGTTATTTTTCATGTTATCTTTTATACTAGGTAATTTCTAAAACTCTTCTGCAATACTCCCTGTATTTTGTCAGGATTTTTCTGGACTTGTAGTAGGACAAAGGTGAAAACTTGTGAGAAGAAAACGTGTTGTGGTGTTCAGAGGTTTTTTTTTAAAAAAAAAAAGAGTAAAAGACTTTTTAGGTATTTTCTCATATTTTTGACAAGGACATCGTAATATTCAAGAGCATTTGTTCAAAACTGAATATAAAAGAAGGTAAATAAAGGCTGTGGTATAGGTGGCATTAAATGGGGGGTTTGTGTTCTTTCTGTAGCTAATTTTAAAAAAGAAGATAGAAGGTGACTAACCTTGAATGATTTGAACCTCTCAAATCACTGTGTTCCTGCAGCCTGTTCTGGACCTGGAGTGGTTCTGCGGTGACTGCAGGGGATATTCACAAAGGCCAACTCCCTGGAAAAAAGCATTTCTAGGCTTAAGTCGCTCTAGAGTCCCTGAATGGCCTGATGAGAATTACCATGAGGCTTCTTCCTTGTTAGCTATTATCAGGGGAGTGAAAGGAGTTGAGGATCACGTCAGTGCTTGTGTACTCACTCCCCTTTTTGTGTAGGTGGTTTTTTTTCTTCTGAAGACTGAAGTCCATCTTTCTTTGTTTGCTTACCTTACTGAAAGCTATTGATAAGCAATGCTTACCAATACTGTTGGTAAGAAGCAAATAGCAGCAATGTTTGACTACTCCAAAAGGGTACTTTTTAGTATATCCTCAAAAGTCTGTGCTTGTTTTAGTGCTCTTTAAATCTTTTCTATAGCCCAGTCTAGCCCACATTCTGTTCTATATCCAAAGTGGATTGTTCCTCATGACACAGCCTGTCTAGAAACTGTGTAGCCTTCAGGAAAGTTCATGTGATGTAGCTCTGTAAATTTTCAGCCTTCTAATATACAGCAAATATTATTTCTGTAAATTAATTTCTGATTTGGTCTGTGCATTTTCCTTGATTTGAGGCAAAGCCGGGGGAGCCATTAAAAAGCTAAAATNTTTTTTTTTTTTTACATTGTTAGCTGCAGTATGATTCTGTTATGTATCAGTTGCACTCTTGAAATCACAGTCTTGTGTCTGGTAATTCTCTGGTCAACTAAGAAAAAAAGAAAAAGAAAATCTGTCAGAATTTAAGTATGACTTTTCTGTTCTTCTGAAAGCTTTTGTTCTTCATTCCCAGTCTTGAGGCTTAAGAAAACAAGTCACCTTTGTAATAAGATGTCTTTTAAATACCTTCTATATTCATTGAGTAGATTTTCTTGTTTGGTTTCAATTCTTCAAATGGAGTTTTTTATTCAGTTTTTGGCCACTGTTCCTGTAAAGTTAGGGCTACATAAGGAAGGACATTGAAGAAAATCCAAATAGCTATTCTTTAGGGTGTCGCTTCATTTCTAAGTGTTGGTTTATAGTTACTACAAGGATTTACGCTTCCAGTCCAGTTTATTACCATGAATTAGTGTTAGGTCTATGTCTTATATGATCACCTGTCTGCCGTGAGCTCCCCCTCTCTAGATGTGCCCCTAGATCTAGATCCCCCTCTGCCAGATCCGCTGGCACCTGAAAGTACCTGAATCATGTACTTTTGTGTCTTCAGCACAGCATGTTTGTTTATCTGCTATATGATATGAACACTGCTCTTGTACACTGGTGGTCATCTCTGTACTCATAACTGTTTCTTACATTGCTTATAGGATCTCCCAGAGCCCATCAAAGTCAGAAAATCAGGCCTTTCTCATGTTCTTTACCACTGTGATATTATTACAGACATTTCTTTTAACTTAAGAAATACATGTTAAGGAAGACAAAACAGTGGAAGACATTCCTTCTCTGGCTGAAAGATAGTGATCTATTTTAACTTCTTCTCTAACTCTGGCTCGTAGCATTTAAAACTAACCATTTTTATTGAGTATAAGGAGGTTTTGGACAACACAGACATTGGAAATCAGCAAAAGAAGCTGATAGGAAGATTGAGATTCATAGTAGAATAACAGCAGCTCTGAAGAGGAGGAGCAGGTGTTACAGCAGAGAGACTGTATTTGATACGTGTCGTCCCACTTGCTGCCATTTCATTCTGTCTGAGGAAAGAATATGCTACTCTCAAAATTAGTAATGGAGTATTTTTCAGAAAGTGGCACTAGAGTTTCTATTTTTAACAAGGTTTGCATGTGTTTCTTCTTGCTTGTTTTTACATGAGATCTTGTAGGTCTTGATAGATATATGGTAAAGATGACATCCTGTTGAATACTTATAACTGAATTGACACTTCTTCGAATTCTTTCTGTTCTTGAATGGGCAAACTCTCCTAAGGGTCACAAATGCCTTTTGGAAGTATCTTAATTTTCTTGCACTTGCTGTGTACAGTTACCATGAAACCTTTGGATATGCAGTAATTGTCAGCAGATCTAGCTCAGTGTAATCAATATCTCTCTCCTTTAATGTTTGAAAGATCTGTTTTTGAAAAAGTGAGAGATCTGTGAAACAGTTGGCCTTGTGGATAAGAACATTCTAACTTTCAAGCTATTATGTCCATGCTCTTTTAGTAGAATTGTAGGAGAGATTGCCACCTTGCTCATGTAGGCAGTATTTCTTAGAAAGAAATATAGCAGTTTCTTTGCTTACACATCCTTTTTGACCTTACCATTCTTTTCTAGAAGCAGTCCATAATAGAACAGTTGTTCTCAAGCTTTGAAGAGTGTTCTTAGTATGCATAGGGCTGCTCAAAGATCTTTATATTGAGGTCTTGACTTGCTAAGTTAGTAAATTTTCTTACCCGTAGCTAGCATGTCATATAAACCTCAGTAAAACATAAACTTCATTTCATTATTGTGTTTTGACACTTAATGTTCCTTTTAGTTGCCGCTGTTAGCCTGGCTTTCTGTGGAAATGAGGATATGATACCACAGCATTGCTTGTCTCCTCATGTTAGTGTCATCCTTTCCCATCGTTTCTCTTCCCCTGAGACACTTCTGAACTTGTAGGCCAATCTCAAGCAAATCTGAAAGGAATTGCAAAGACAAGACTAGAGAAAATCAAGCTCTGTTCCATTGCTTTCTCCCAAGCAATAGTTCATGCCTG
Organism: Cnemophilus loriae; assembly: GCA_013397755.1. Taxonomy (NCBI): domain Eukaryota; kingdom Metazoa; phylum Chordata; class Aves; order Passeriformes; family Corvidae; genus Cnemophilus; species Cnemophilus loriae. The sequence goes on along the minus strand of VZTF01004507.1, from coordinate 2,042,371 downwards.
CTTCTGGCTATGTTTTTGTGTAACACGGTAGTCAGTAGTAGTTTAAAAGGGACTTCCAGTATTCCACCTGGATACTGGTTTTGGTGAGTGTATAAAACTGGTGTGAAAAGCACATGCAAACATTAAGTAGCACAAAATGATACAAAAAAGGTATAATGAAATTCAGCATTAATATTTCTATTTTCAAGTGAAAAACAGTAGGATAATTTTCTGTTCTTGGTTTTTTAGTTTTGAATTCAACTTTAAGTTTGGCAGTGTTTGCATAATACCTTGGCTAATTTCTGCAGCTCTGGAAAAAGGATGATTTTAGCATGACTAGAATGTCTGTGCAAGAAGGACATTTTAAGTCATGATAGTTTTGGAAATTCTAGTTTTGCACAGTGTTTTTTTTTTTTAACCTGCTTACCCTCTGTCATGGGAAAAAATGATGTATCTCTGTGGCTATTTCACTTTGGTTTTGTGGAGAACACCTGAAGTACATGGAAAATATTTTTAAAACCAGTTTTAACAATATTAAAACCAATAGAGAGGCATTTGTAAAGTTATGGAAATTCATTCTGTTAAAAGAATGGGGGCTGAAAACTTGTGTAAGTATTGTCCAGTAAATATAGCGGTGTAAGTAATATTTTTTCAGATATCTTACTCATGATCACGAATATTTATTACTGAATGTAGAATTATTTTTCTTTGATTACTAAGCAGACACAATAAATAGCATTTTTTAGTCTGTGAATATTGCTTACTGATGTGAACATGCATCATTAGGACCAGGCATGGTATCCACTGGCTGATTTACTAGGCAGGAAATTTTAATAATGGCTTTGAAGACATGAAAATGTTCTGGTTTCCTGATTAGTCCATACTGCGGTCCGGTTTTTCTGCTTACAAAGTAGGATTTTCTTTAAAAAAATGCAAATAAGCTTGTTTTGCAATTTGTGCTGCGTTACACCGTGAATTTTAGTTATTTAGGGGATGATTGCTGTTACTGGGATGAGGTGGCGCGCGTTCCCGGGGACAGAATAAATGGATTGTTCTTGTTCAGCTGCAGATAAAGATGACAGCTCCGAAGACATCTCGGTGCCCGGCAGCCCGCACACAGAAGCAATCCAGCACAGCTCCGTCAGCACTTCCAACGGCGTGAGCTCCACGTCCAAGGCGGAGGCGGTGGCCACCTCGGTGCTCACGCAGATGGCGGACCAGAGCACGGAGCCCGTGCTGTCCCAGATCGTCCTGGCGCCTCCCTCCCAGGCCCAGCCGTCAGGAAGTTGATTAAAAACTTGCGTTGCATCAGTTCCTTAGATACACATCTGTGACTTTAAAGGGAAACCAACAACAGACCAGTCTCCATCTAGGAGAAATTGTAGCTTAAAATTATTAATTTTTAAAAATCCAGCTTCAATTTGGCTTTAACGATTGGCAGGTGGAGATGAGACAGAACACCAGTTCTAGTCTCTTTGCAAAAGACTTTTTTTTTTTTAAGTATTAGTTTTACTAGTTATTTTTTGTGCTTAATGTGTAAAGTGTGTGTACAGTACAATGTGGTTTATTTCATTTTTAATTTGGTATTATTTTAACAAACATTGGGGTGAATTACTGAAGGTCATCCCCAAGACTGTGATAGGAATATTATGTGACATTTTTATACCAAAGTTCTGCATAGTCCCTATTGACTTTGTAACGTTAGCAAGGTCATAAAGCACTAGGCAAGAGAAAGACAGTAACAGTAAATTTGATTTTAGTCTTTTTGCCTTTTTGTTGTTTTGCACATTATGAGAGGAAGAACATTGGAAGAAAAACATTTGGGTTTTTTATGTATAGCATTTTGGTTGGCTTTTAACTGTTGGGGTTTTTAATTTGTTTAATAGGGCCAGTACAGTATATGAGATACAGTACTTATGCACATACCAATCCTAGATGAGGATCATTACTAAATAGATTTGATTTTTTTTTTTTTAATTTTAAATTGATGTCAGGTGGGTTTTTTCCCACTCCAACACTCAATTCTGGTGGGAGGAGAGCTTTAATTCTCCAGTCAGAATAGATATCTATAACCACCCCTTGTTGCTAGGCTGAAACCAGTAAGCATATTGTAAAATACAGGGTTATCAAATATGGAATACTTAGTATTCCAAAGTAGGTTGATATTTTGTGGATTTTTGAGTCGCAGACTAAGGAGTTTACTCATGGTTTTGGATGCCAGAAAAGCCTAAAATCGTTCTTCAGACAACTCGACTTTTTTTTGTCATTGTCTTGTATTTGCAAGCTAACTTGTACTTAATTCTTGTGTAAGCACTGTCATCTTTTAGTAGCAAAAATTTTGATACCTTTCTTGTGGAAAAAAAAAAATCAGTATCTACCGTATCTTGGAAACAATGTAATTATAATGTGGTGTGTGTGGTGTGTGTGTGAGAATGGTTCAGTAGTTAATGCCAGCAGTCTTTTGCTTGAATGTTTAAAGATGCCTTCAATGTGATGCTGGCTGATAGGTGATTGCAGTTTTAAAATGTTATTTACTGTGCGAACTTGGATAACTAACATTCCATGATGTAGTTTGTTTCTGATGAGATGATTGTAGGTACACTTTTTCTCATTATCCAATCATCTGTAGGATATTGAGTTTTTTAAATGTGCCATTATCTATTTTGATTCTGTACTCATGTTCAAAATACAGTACAATATTTTACAATAGATTAAGTTGTTTTAAAAAAAGTAGATGTGTGCTTTCAGGTCGGAAAACTTTGTATAATAGCAAAAACAGATGCATAGTAGCAACTGGCAGTAAAGCAGGATTCCATTATGTATATAACAAAGATTTAATGCATTTATAATGGGTTGTGTAGTTCATTTGCTCTTCCTTATCCACACTATACCATGCGTTTTTAAGTGTCAGTGCCATCAAATTTCTATTTGGTTCAGTTTTAAATCTAAAAATGTAATTGATCCACGGGAAAATATAATTTCTGCAATATATATACAACCATACTATAATGAAAACTGGACAAAGAAGTATCTAAGTCATATGTGTATCATTGCAGGGCTTTAAGCATGGAAATATTAGGGATTCTAAATATTTTGTATTTTAAAACTAAAAAAGTTGTGTTGATAACCTCATGTGTTTAAAAGTCTTACTTTCCCAATTTCAAGATAAAAAGCTGTAACAGTTACTGAACGTTTCCAGGATGGTTAAATACAATGGACCTCTTGCGACAAAGAAATTAATTGCAAAGGCACAAAATGTGAATTCTGCAAGAAAGCTCTACAGTCACTTTTCATTGTAGTTTTGGTGGACTAGATGCGGCCTCTTTGATTATACTATAATTTGCTCTCCTAAACACAAAGGCTTTTAAGTCATATAAGTGGAGTTTTTTTATAACGAAACTGTTGCGCTTGTAAAATAAGTCTACATAAGTGTATAGGAGATGTGTAAACGGTTAATGAATTTAACAGGGGGGCTGGAAAAAGAACCATTAAAATCTGTGTTCCGCAAATAGAGAAAAGGTATTAGCCGTACTACCACGGATTCCGTTTTGAGACGTTGTCACACTACTTCTGTACTTAGCATTTTGGGTCTTTACATTTGACATGTTTCACAAACTGTACTGTTTTCTTTTATGTGCAGTTTGCATGAGTAAATCATCAAAGAGAATAAAATCTATCTTTAAGTTATGTTCCTATTTTAATGAAATTATAATTGTTCTAAAAGGCAGCACTGTCTTCAGACTTATTTCTTCATCCTTGCAATTATCAGCGTTTTTCTGGAAGTCATTACTGTAATGTCAAAGTAATGTTATGTAAACGAGAATATGTATGTTTCTTGAGAAAATAAGGCAGATACTATTGCTCTGCAGCTGAGCTCCAGCAGCTTCTGAGGAACAAGCCTTGTATCGTTAGTTCCAGGAGCCCAAGGTAATCCACAGATAAATGAGTTCATAAACATAGCTTGGTGATCCCAGATGTTGCTCAGCCATTTCTGGTTGCCCTGAGTTCCACAGCAAAAGCGCTGTGTGTAATCAGAATTCCCACCTAACTTACAGTTAGTTTAATCTTATTTCAGTATACATGAAGTCAGAAATAACAGCTGTAATCAAATGAATGGCTCTCAGTTGTGTTGTCAGAGGTTCAGAAAAAATCATGTCTTCGTGCTTGATGTTTAGAATAGTAAAAATGGTTTGGGCTTATTTATGGATGTTGGAAACATGCACATTCTGTTATCATTTGAAAAGCTTGTGCCAGAACCCCGCTACGGAGGCTTTGGAGGAAACAAAAGGGTAAAGTTGCTGTGTATTTGCATTTGTTCCATGTATAGATCAAACAAAGTGAAGCTGCACACAACTTTGAACCCAATATGAGAACAATGCCTGAGGCCTCCCTTGTTTCATTACGTTCTTTTTCTGACTATGTGAGTTATGCTTGTGACTCCAAGGGAACAAAAGGCTGGATAACAGGGGTACTTGGGGCAAGGGATGTGAGGGGCGGCGAACCAACCCACTTCTTAATGTCTGTGCTGTAGAAAAACTCAGCTTTATATCTTAACTATTCAATCTAAGTAAGGGGTTTTATCTGTTTACAGTGGTAAGAGAGGCCGGGCAAAGGAAGATAATTACACTGAGAGGAGATGACAGAAGTGTGCGATCAGCAGTAATTTCAGCTACCTGAATTACGGGAGTAATTTGCTTAGAGATAGACACAAACATTTTAATTGGTCATCATAAATGATAATGAGGAGAAAGCATAGTGAAATTAAGTGCATCCTAATAAAGTAAGGTATGTTAAATTGCACTGAAGGAAACTTGAGCAATGTTTCTTGACATGATTAATATACTCATGACAATGTGTCTAATGAAGGCTGTTTGCATTTATATGCTGCCTGTTGCTTCCCTCAGTAGAGACATAATTGGAACTGTGCTCATTTACACTGCAGAATAGTGAGTGTAAGATTGGCTTGCAGTAGTCTTTACATTTGTTTTTAACCATCATATCAAAAGTAACACAGGTATGATGTATTTAACCTGTGTTGTGTACTGCTGTGTAGGGTTGGTTTGGACAATTCTGTTCATATTCTTCGATGGTAACTCTCCTTTTAATTTTAGGTTTTAATGTGACTTTTTTCCTTTTTTTTTTTCCCTTTATGGAATGTAGGATCATGACCTTTCTTTTTCTTTACTTTCTTCCCCTTCAAAATATTTTTCTTTGTGTGATGGGCCTCAGAAAGTGCTTATATATTCAATGTGGAATTCTTTCTTTTTTCACATTGCTTCCTCCTTGGTTGTGTTAACCCTCTATAGCAAACTTCCATTTCTAGAAGTTAGAAGTCAGAAAAAGAATTTCTGCACACTCTGTACCTTGTCTTCAGCTGAAATACACATGAGAAGCTTACGTTATCTTGACATTTACATCTTCCTAAACCAAGATACATTATAAAATATATATTTAGGTATGGAAGGACTTCTGAGTGTTACAAAAGATTTCATTACAGATGCTGTGCACAACTAGTGAGTGCAGGTTGTATGCTGATGGCTTCATAACTGCAAAGTGCAGCCCTCTCCAAAGAGGAGTTTTTAACTTCCAAGGTGTGGGGTTAGTTATCATCTAATCACACGGCTGTCAGTAGAACAAGGAGACACATAAACTGGATCCAATTTCTGTAATTACTGTATTTTAAACCTTGCTCAAAGTCTTTATCCCTCTTCTATTACCATTTCTATAATGATGTGTATTGTTATAAGCACTTTATCCATTTTTGGGGGAAGAGGAGGGACAGGGAGAGGAAGTTCTTAAATTTTTAGATAAACTACCTGTGACTTAATTGGGGATGAATCATTAATCAGAAAAGTGTTGTAAAATAATTATGCAAGGACAATTATTATTTTTAGTCCATAGGTAAAGAGACAGTAGCTTAAGCTGCGTAGACTGACTAGAAATGATAATAGGCAGAGAAGGTGCAGAACAGCTTGAAGCAAAGAAAAGGAGTCAGGCTTCTAGGAACTTTTCTTTGGTTTTAATACCAATAGCAGAAACAGAGCAGGGCGGGGAGTGGGCAGTGTTTGTACCACGCTGGGTAGCAGGGCCTGGTGATACTCCGGTTTGCAATTAACGAGCTTAAAGGAGAGTACTCTGGCTTAGGGAGGACTGTCAGTGCCGGGCTGAGGTGAGCTTCAGGAATGCGGGCACTGCCAGGGAGATACTTTCAGAGGAATGGGATTGCAGGTAGCCAGATTTTCCTCGCCTCGCTCTTGCCTGTGGCTAGCTCAATACATCGGAGTACAAACATGAGCTATTACAACTCCATTTAACACCATCTGTGCCCAGGTGGATGGAATGTGCTGAAAGCCAGTCTGACGGCTGTGTTCAGCTACCTGAAAGATGAAAGTCGAGGTCTATTTTTTTCCTGCTGCCTGATGTGTTCCTGCTCTTGTTTTGCTGCAAGCTAGTATCGGCATGGTCCATGAATAGTATTTGCCTCCCTTTAGCTGAATCACTTGTTCTAGACCGTTACAGGAGGCAAAAATACTGCCTTTGAGAAATGACCGGGCTGCTGCATTTTATTAACTGAATGACTTCAGAAAGCCTACTAATTTGCTTATGTTTAAAAAGAAAATGGGAAAATATATCTGTCCTACATCTGGGATTCTAATCAGGAGAAGAAGGAGATGAGCAAGGAGAGAACGAGCCCTCTGCCTGAGCAGCAAACAAAATAAACTGCCCTGAATAAATGGAGAAAATGAAACCAAGGGGGAAAACGTTTGCATCAAGAAGGTGCTGCATTTCACTGCTCAATTATAGCTGCCCTTTTCTCTGACACAAAGATGCGTTCTGTGAAGATCTGTTTCTTCCAAATGTTTACAGTGATGTTGGGAATGTTTTGATCTCACTTGAGGTAAGTAGTATAAACATCCTGTTATTCATAATGCTGTGTTGAGAAAGATACTCTTAAAGGTGGTATAATGTATAGTACAGTCATTCTGGCTGCCTGTAAATTGCCAAGAGACTTTTTAGTCTGCCTAGCTATGATTAGAAAACAAGCAAAAGGCTAATATTTCAGTTTTCTTGCTTTCTGTCCTTTCTTTCAGCAGAATTGTTGTAGACAGCTAATGATTTTTGCTGAAAAAAATACATAATCCTTGTAAATACCGAGGAGAAGCTGTGTATTTCACTGAATGACATTTTGAGCACTTGCTCATTTTGTTGACTATTTAATGACTCTTGAGCTATTAAGTTTACAATTTCTGACTTGAATACATGTGTGAATATGTAAAACATTTCTTTATCCTGTATCTAACTGCTTACCCAGATTTTTAGAGTCCTGATACTCTGATAGGACTTTACTCTTTTCTTCTCTAAATTATGCAGCACTTTCTTGAATTCTGTGTAGGAAGGTTGCTGGCCATAGAGCTTTGAGCTCTGTTCCCAGTCACCATACAACTGGAATGCTGTTTCTGAGTTGACAGCAGGGATGTGTTTGTCACGTCAGCATTGTCTTCTTGGGATGGGAATGCATTATATCAACTTGGATGCTTCCCTTATATTATAAGTACCAGTTTGTTATATGAATTCTGTATTTTTCCTTGTTACAAAGGTGTGGCAAAGTCCTTTCGTTTCAAGAAAGAAACTCGCGATCTTTACCTGCTCTTGTAATTTCATGTCTAGTTTAGGTTCTGTTGTTGTTTTCACATATTGAATAAGGGCACACACCCCACCTTCATGGAACTGCACTTTAAAATGTGCCCGGCACTCAGGCATGTTTTGGAGGGCACATAAATCCCACAGGTCTTGTCTGTTGAAGAAGATGTCACCCTTTTGTCAGAGTTAGATTGTTACAAACTTTCACAGATTGAACACTTTCGGTTTGACATGTCTACTGATTTATTCTAGTCCAGTTTATGTTGCTGGAGAATAGTATTAAGCTAAATTTAAACTAAAAAAAAGTGCAGGTATATAATTACTAAAACTATATAAAGCCATTTAAATTGTTGCAGCACACTATTTCTTAAAATATTTGACTTAAAGAAGCTTTTCTACATTAACAACTTCAAAGAAGCTAGTGCCTATTTTATGAAGAGGTGAGGATTAATTTTATCCTAGTGAAGTAAGGTTCCTTCTATAATGAGTCTTTTCCAAGCAGGTGTGAGAGCAGGATCTGATTTAGCCACGTCAATGGTTCTGTCAGTAAGCATAATTTAGTCAAAGAAAATTTGAGCAGTGCACAGACTTCTGTGATTCTGTGACTTGCTGTGCACCATCATGTACAGTCTCCTGTTTTGCTGCAGAGCAAGGGAAATACTACTGCTTGTTTTAATCTGACACTGAGAGGTTTAAAGATGCCAAACAATGTTGTGTTAAACAATGCCACCTACATGTCACCCCAGGTTGTGCCCATCAGAGCTTATTGCACCTCTGGGTATGATACATTGTACCCTGCAGAGATTAAAAACGTAAATCATCACAGCTTGTACAAAGCTGAAACTAAAATGAACCGCTGAAAAATATAATATTAAATTATTATTTCATAATAGGAAAATTGTAACAGCTCTCTTCCTGAATGGAAACTCTTTTTTGTACTGCAATCTGTGTTAAAGCTTTATCCAAAAATAACACAGGAAATACTGTATTTAGTTACTGGAGCAAGGCATTTCTGGCAGATTTCCATGGCATGCTCAAAGTCTGTGACCTGGCCTACATTTGTCTTTCATTTAAAGTGTGGAAGAGATTTTTGGTAAGTGCTGACAACAGCTCAAACCTCTACCTACTGAGCAGAGGGTTGGAGAGTCACAAGCTACAGTTAAATAAACAGAATTTATCAATCTGCAAATGAAATGTCTTCTGTTAGTAATGTTTTGCTTATACAAGACAACGGACAATAAATTATTAACCAAATGAGGTAAGTAATTCCATTTTGTACTGTTTCCTGCTGTGTGTAACAATCCCAAACGTGTGAGTTTCTAATTTCTCAGGAACAAAATGCCATCTAGTGGTAGCTACTGGGTATTTTGAGCAAATAATTTTTTATATTGACATAAAGTTTTCATATTTTTTTTCCTGGTATTCTACACTTTACAGCACATTAAGGTCTTGAGAGAAGAAGATAAAAGAGTTTGAGGGAAGGTACGGTCCTCCCAAGCTGGGCCAGCAGTGACAGCAGTGCCATGCTGCCCAGCTGCTTGGGAACTCTCTCTTTGCATCTGTAGCTGGCCTCAGGCAGGTCGGGGAGGTTTGCCCTGCCAAGGGTTGGATAAAATTTCATACCTAGTTGGTAGGCCACACCTTACTGTTACTTGATACTAAAATACAATTTGGACATTGCTGTATGAAAAGAGCTGAAAGCCACTTCTGCTTCACTGATTACTTATCTGTCTCTCTTGGTAGGAGGCTTTTCCTTCTGGGTCATCATTCTCCAAGGAGCTAAGGGGAAGCCATCCCTTCTGCTCTTCTAATGAACTACCAGGGAATGAGATAAACTTTTCCATGGCATAGTTTGCCTACTTGACTCCTCAGAGTAGAATATAAACTCTAAAAAAAAAAAATTAACAAAACTAAAATTTGGCTTCCAGAATAGACTCCTGAAAAAGCAACTGCCATAAACTGGCTTTTAGAGTTGAATAACAGACTTTATTTGTACAGCAAGAATAAATAATAAAAATAAAACCTTATGGTTCTATTTAAATATATTCATCAATGTAAATGGTGAATAGGAGCCTGCATGTGATATGAGCCCACTGACAGAAATAGTCCAGCTTTGTACGTGGAGCCCAGTGAAGAGAGCTCTGCAGCATTTCATCTTTCCGTGGGTTTGCACTTCATTGTGATAGGAGTTGTGTTGGTTTTTTTGGGTCTGCTTTTTCTATGCACTGTTTGAATTCCTCCATCTGCTGGTCCATGTTGCCCTATTCCATTGCAAATGCTGGCAGCAGCAGTTGCCAGGGCTGTAATCAGACCCAGGGTCTCTGAGATGTGTTCTGCAGCCTGGTGCAGAAATCTAATCTGTCCCACTGACGTCACTGTAGAAGCCTATGAAGATGGCATGACATCAGTTTGGTGGGCTGGGAAGGAGTTTGTGGATGGATAAAGAAATCCTTGACTCTTGTTTTGTACGGTATTTGAAGTAAACTGCAGCAGACTAAAGAGTCTGATTAACAAGGGCACTCACAGCACAGGTCATTAAAAGGGTCATCTGAGAGTTTGGGCTGCTCTGCAGCCACTGCTGTTGCTGTGATGCAGCACTTGTGCATTCATCTGTCTCTCTAGAGTGCTGCTGGTTATTTTCCTAGACTCTGGCATTGGCCAACAGCCAGTGCAGCTGCAGAGAAAGAGGAGGGAGCAGAAATGGGACTAGAGCAGCGCTGGTGGGACTAAATTGTTTGGAAGCACGTTTAGGTAAGCAGAACAAGAAGAGTTTGGGGAGTGTTGGCAAATGCGGTCTGAAAAGCACCAAGAAATCTGTCTTGTTTGTGCTTGCTATAAATAGATGAGGAAATCCCTAGATCTGGGACAATTTCTTAAAGCTAGAATAGTGGCTTTCTCTGAGTAACAACTGCAGTCTTGCAGCTGTTGCAGCTGCATCTGCCCTTCACTCTGAAGTTTTCAGAGCAGCAGGATGCTTTAAAGAGGTTATGATTCTCCACAATCAGAAGGAAGGCACTCTGTTGTGCACACAGTAAAGAAATCTTAAGAGCAACTGGCCCTGCGATCAAACCTTGAAACAAAGGAGAAAGGATAGGGAAAACAACTGATCAGTAATGATCCATCTGAACTTTGCATCTGTTTTTGAAGCTATTTAGCTACATACAAAAACAAATGAAATAGAATATAGTGCCTACACAATGTTTTTCATTCCTTCAAAGAACTGGGCAGAATGCAGACGATGTTACTTCCAGTGTTTTTGTGGGTTTTTTTTATTGTTATATGGCTAATGGTTATATGCTGTAAGGAGGAAATTATTTTAATGCTGTATAACATTGTAACCTGTATTATTGCTTTTGATTTGAGCATTTGGACAATAAACTAATTGGATTTTTTTGGCCCTTGTTACCCTAAAACATTTTAAGACAGGTTTGTCATGAAAATGCATCTATGTGGGAGCAGAAAGAAGAGCAGTTTTCCCGTGGGGGGCCCAAGAAGCAGTTTTCTGACAACAAGCAGCAAAGTGGCAGTTCAACGTTGCTGCAACGCCCACAGAAATGGTGCGGGCCTGGGCCCCCTGCTCCTGCAGTATTGCACAGGGTTTGCCAAAGGGCTTTGCTGGGTTGTGTCTTTTCAAAATGTATTTTCTTGACTTATTGGCCTTTAAGAAAAAAAGAAAAAACTAAAACCAACCCTCTTTGGAAAGTGCTTCCCTTATCAGTGACTTGTTGGTGCAGATAAACTCTGAATTCTGAAGTCATTGTGTTTGCATTGAAACCATTGGTATCATATCTCTGTGTAGAAAACCACTAGAAACTGAGTGTTGGAAGGACTAAACTAGGAATTAGTTTCCTATATATATAGGAATATTCCTATATATATAGTATCCTATATATCACTTCACTGAGGATTGCATGACTTTACAATTGAATTCATGAGGCTGAATTCCAGATCTGAGCTTGGCATGATGATGCGCAAGTCAGGTTGCAAGATCAGTTATTGTTGATTTTGTTTAAAATAAAACTTCTGCTTGCACAGCTGAAAAGCTGCCAAGTCTTAGTAATAGTCTAATTTAGTTTTGATTTGCTAAGGGACTTTCCATGTGTCTTGGTTAACAATAAGCAAAATGTGCACCACCATGGGATGTAATTATTTTATTATTAAAGAAAGGGGAAATAATGGGTTTTTTCTGCATTCCTTCCTCCTCCTCCCCCAGAAAAAGACAGTGACATCAGGTACAGAAAAGAGAAGTTTCTCTCTGTGTGGGCCACATAGTAAATAGTGTATTATGGCACAGTTAAAAGGGCTCAGGAGGAATCAGGTGATTTTCTCCTTTCATAAGGAATCTTACTGTTGTAAACTTACAGTTTACTAAAACTATTGAGATACTGGCAGATAAATTAATGAATAGTGAAAAATCTCAAATCTTAATTAAATCCCACTTTTACTTCCAGGACTGGTTTATCTCCTCTCCAGGAATACTTTATTTGAACAGCTTGTTTAACAGGAAGAGCTATTGATCCCTTCAATAACACTTTAGAATCATTAAGAGGAAAAACTTTAATCTCCTTCAGCTCTTTGAAGTTGCTTTGGTTAATGTCATCTCTCTGCAATACTGAAGAGCTAATGATGTTCTTGGAAGATACTTCCAACATTATTCTCCCTTGCTTTTTGTGGCCTGCTGCCATTACCTGCCTGCTCGCAGAGTTAGCTGTGCAGTAAAGCAGAAAGGTACCAGTAGTGCATGTGCTTGCCTGCTTGGTTTGGAAGGTGTTATATTCTCCTTCGAAAGTCCTCCTGGTGAAAGTAAGCACATGTATCAGAGATTTTTTGAATTTCAAATTAGTTATCCTGTGCTTCTGCTATCTCAACAGTTTGAGGCATGGACTTAGAAGCATCTTCAAGTCATTAAATTTCATTCTACAAAGGTGCTTGATAACTTGATTGCATATGTCTATACAGCAGGAAACACTCAGAATGCTTCTAGACTTCATTTCTTATTTATTTTTCTAAACTATTACATAAAATTCAACTTCAAATCTGATGCAGTTTGCCTTTCCGGGGCCCACACACCCTTGTCCATGTAAAGTGCATTACTGAGCCTTAAAATACCTTTAAATGTTTCATGTGATCTAAATCATGGACATTATCTCCAAGAACCCTAAATATTCTAGAAGGTGCAACTCTGTCTGAGAAGCAAGTTTCATGGGATAGCTAATACCCTCATTAAAAACATTATTTTTGACTGGCTTCAGTAACACATACATTGGCTTCTCTAAGAATGTAGAAATTACTTTGAGGGACTGATATTAGAAAATCAAATAATTCCATGAAGAGTGTGTTGGTTCTGTACAGCACTTCAGAATCACTGAATTGTTATGAGAAGGTTCAATTTCTTTAAAAATTCCTCAAATCCATCCAGGAGATCTAGAAGTGGATCCAGTAGTTCTAGAAGCCTCAACTGATTGCATGCAGAGCCACTGCCAGTTCTGTGGCACAGCTTATAGCTTCAAGTAGGAGATCATCACTCAGGGTTAAAGACATTTTGAAAGATTGGACTAGAAGTATCTTGCAGATTTTTATATCTTTTGATGGCTAGCTTGTTCTTAGTTTTTAGTGTTTATGGATGAAATTATAGTCGTAGCAGTTTATTCCTAAGACTGTTTTGCCAGTGGCTTGCCTTCTGTTTTTTAACTTGCAATTACCAGGTTTTTTTCTAAATACATACAAGCACTACTTCAACTAATGCTTAATATGAATTTCTAAGCATGGTATAAAAACAAAATATTATGAAAGTTTAATAGAAGGTATAAGCTGCATTTTATAGCCAGTATAAACACACTTGGGTGTTTTATAGCCATCAGTATTATCTCCTTTGACACTTGAGGCTTGTCCCTAGGAGACAGAAAGCAGAAACTTCCTGGAATTTCTTTAATTAGCCTGTTCATTTCACTTAATAAAACAAGAAATCAAAACCACATTGTGTTTCTTACATAGGATTCTTAAAAAATGAAACTTAGAGTATGTAGCTCTTATATCTGATCAAAAGTGCAAGCAGTTTTGAAATTTCCTAGTATTTTAATAATTTTGTTACTAGCTGATTTCACATTAGAAGTCTATGCTTATGGGATATGCCAGTAAGTGTGCACATGAGCAATAAGAAAGCTCATAAAAAGTCTGGTATTAAAGTGCATTCAGAGCAGCTGCAAATGAAAAAAAAACCAACCCTTTTGCAATTATAGTTTTGATTTTGTTAGCTCTAAACATCACCTGGAACCTGCTGCAAGAGAAATGCTGTGCATGTCAGCATGAAAGCTGAAGATCATATGATTTTGCCAAGACACAGCAGTAGCATCAACTATATCCTATGCACAGTACCTGTTCATGATGTAATTCTCACCACATTTATGCATATCTTGGAAATCCAATTAAGCAGAGTCATGATGTAAAATTCCTTAAGAATTCTTCTGCAAAGGACTTTGTTCAGGAAACACAGGCAAGGGAGAGCTTTTTCCTTCGATGCGGTTCCATTCAAAAATGGCATAATGTCTCATAACATCAGTTTAAACACAGCACAGTCTTTAGGCTTCTAGAGAACAGCGTTAGTTTAGTTTTAAAATGAAGACTGTGCTCGTGTGCTGCTTCCCCTTAGATCTTATGGCATTCACTTCTACTGTAATCAGAAAAAAAATCCAACTCTAAAGCTTGTCATTATCACCTATTTCTGTCAAACATTTTTTCATGACCCAGAGAGCCAAAAGCAGGTGTGTTAAGCCCAGTTTTCATTTCACTGATGTACACCACCCACTGTGTACCAAACTGCTCTAAGTTGTTATGGGACATAGTGCAAGTCCTATGGATCAGGATAGGATGCCAAATTTCAGTCTCTAATGTGGTAGTTGTGATTTTGTGTTTTGTGTTTTAAAACAGGAGCTGTGGTGGATGTTAACATACCTCACTTTCTTTAGCAATGATCATAAACTTCAAGCTGCAAGTTCCTCCTAGTAACTGTTATTTTGCTAGTCTGTACACTGTAGATGTAAAGAGAAAAAAAAAAGAAAAAAAATTACCTCCAAAATCTACAGACTACCATAGATCCTAGTAAAACACTGATTATGTCTGATTTGAAAAGGTTGTTCACAGCTGCTGCAGTTGATGCAGGGTTCTCTCTCCCTCTATGCCTGTACAGTGTTTGGTAATATTGGGTTTAAATGACTTTGCCATTAATAATCAACAACAGCAGCATCCAAAAGACAGGCTGAAATGGCAGTTCTCTCATCAAAGGGAGAAAGATTATCCAAAATGCTGGCAATGTGCAGTGGCAGTTCTGGGTTTGGTGATAGGCTTGATGTTATAGTCAAATAGCTGTCATCTATATAAATATTAATTATAACTAGCAAGCTTGCTGGTCAGCCTTCAAACTTTTTATTGATGACTTTTAAATTAGCTAAAATAATTGAATTTATCTTACTGAACAAGTGGTAGAAATCCTCCTTGCTGTTTTCCAAGGAGTAAATGTTCCATTGCAAATACTGTGAACTCCAAATCTGCTGGATAAGGCAGCCCTTGGCCGCTTCTCTGCCTGCCCCACAAACTCCCAGCAATTACACATTATAAGCTAAATTAAATTCTGCACATGACAAAGCTTCTACAAATGCTGTTTTCCCGCTGTCAAGGGGATCAGTAGCAGGAAGACACAAACTGTGACAAGATGCTACCCCTATTCATCAGGTAACATCTCACCGTGTCTTCAATTTTACTGCTTCCCATTAATACAGGACAGCTTTAATTTATAGTGGGTTGGGGTTTTTTTTTCCTTCACACAACATTATATTTACTAGCTGAGAAGCTGTTTTTACAGTTGTGTATAAATCTTTAAAAATGTCAGTGATTAATTTTAAAATCTCATTTATCACTATATGATTAGTGAATTAGTTAAGGCTTGAAGAATAAATGTCAAGTAATTAGAAGCAGTTTTGTACCAGACTCTCAGACAAGGTGATGGATCACAGAAAAGTCACTGGAAAACGGGCCACTGGTCCCGTGGTGCTCAGCACCCAGAGCAAGACAGCGAAAGGAGAGGGGCCAAAATAAAAAAAAACCTAAACACTAGAAACCAACCCCGAATCCCAGTGATGAAGTTTTACATGAATAATGAAGCTGTAGTGACTGACTGCAGTTTCTAAAGAACTCTGAGGTTTGAGAGTTGAGGCAAGAAACCTCTGAAGGACAATGAGAAGGCCAGAGAATAGCATGTTACACATGTATTTCTATCCTAGAGCCTTTATCCTTGAGGTACACTTTGTAAATATTTTACAAAAAATACCCGCAAATATTCCTACCAGGTGGCAAATACAATAGCACCTTTGCTACACAATGCGATGCTAACAAGCAAGTTTTGCAAGGGAGGGCTTTTCAAGGGCTAAAGATCCAGGGGAACAAAACACCAAGCTCATCCTTGCTGCCATTTAAACCGAGGTCATGCACACCAGGATTCTCTTTTGTGCTCTCCCCTGGGAAAGAGCAAACCTGTGAGCTGGGGTGTCTCGGAAGGAACAGCCCCTCTGGCTGCTCGGGGCCAGATGGGAGCTGTATGCCAGCTGCTCTCATGCGTCCGCATTTCCTCCCTCCCTCCCTGTGCACGGCCATGGGGGTTAGTGCTCTTTTCTAATGAAATTCCCAGAGTTGAAGTTAAATCATTGTTATCGCTTGTGCATAAGATGTGCTGGTTTGATAAGGCATTACGTAATTATAAGATAATGTTGTTATTTAAAAGAAATCTCCATGAGGATTTCAGGTCCATTCAAAAGAAGGATGTGGTTGCAGGGACCTTGGCCCGGTGAATTTCGGGCTAATGTTTTTATTCTGCTTTGCACCTTTGATTTCTTCCCGCTGTGATGAGGCTGTCAGCCCTTGCCAGAGCTGCCATGGGTAAGATGGTACAGATGTGTATGGGCACACTCCGTGCTGGCCCTGTCGCTTGCCAACACCCGTGAGGGCTCTGGGTATGATGAGCCTGATGGTGAAGTCCTTCCAAAAGCTGCTGCTGTTCCCTGAAGGCTGCTGGAGCCAGGGCCAAAATGTCCTCCTAAGCCAAGCAAAGAATCTAATCAGAATTAGAGACTGAGCTCTGTTTTGAAAACTCTGATCAGCTGCTCTTCCAGGCACAGTAAAATACAGCTCCAGTAACTAACTGTGAAATGACCAACACGCTTCCCTAGGGTTTAGCAATAACTGCACTAATAGCAAAGGCATTATTAGACAATTGAAATGACTGATCAAATCACTCCAGCTGATCTTAACTGTAGTATTGATACTGCCTATTAGAAAAATAGTTTTACACTCTGAACAGGAAAGCATTTTTAATGTAAACATGCAGTTGAATAGTTAGCAAAAAAGATTCGGGAGTAGTGGAAGAGTAAAAGCTGGCCATTTAATTGAAGGAAGTTGGAATAAAAGCCTGAGATTTAATTCCAGGAAATGTAAGGGGAAAAAAAATCTGAAGATACAACTTACTTCCAAAAAGCCAAGGAAAACAGTCCGTGCATACAAAGGTAAATCATGTAGGCGGTATTGCAAAGATTTTTTGCACTGCTTTTTCCCAAACCAGTTTTCATCTGTTTTTAATCTTCTTTTAGCCCTGCAATTAAAATATTATTTCTTGGTAGCCCATCTGCTCAGTAAACTTTTGCACTTTATATGTGCAAAATGAAAATGTAAAATCAGGTCCACCATGCTAGAATTTATTTGGGAAGGAATAAAAAGAAGGAAACAATCACTCTTGCATTTATTTTTTGAACTTTGCACGCTAAGTGAAGTATATCAACAGAAAAACCTATGTTTTGAAATATTTGACAGACGTAACAAATGCCATGTTTTCATCTTAAAGAATATTTAGAGATATTGAAAACTCCCCACGATCTTTTCCTTTGGTTGTCTACAGCAAAGATTAGGCAGAATTTTGAGCATGAAAACCTGAGTGCAGCCAACTGCCTACACCACCTATTTTTTCAGACAGGCCTTTATGCTTTAGTTGCCTTGTAGAAGGAAAGATGTTTTATTCACTTGCTGACCCTGAGCTGCATTCACAGCACTTGACACCATTAATTGCAGCCTACGGAGACGCTTTTCTTCCTTCAGGCTCTTCTCTGCCAAAAGCCTTGTCTTGAAGGCAGGCTTCCCACTGCACAGCCGCCACCACAGTGCCCCGGGAGAAGGTGGGACAGGCTCCATGACGTCCATCAAAACACCTGCAAAGCCCGCTCGCCCTGGCTGAGGTCTCCGAAGCCTCTGCCGAAGGCGGTGGATTCGCCCAGCTGCAGCGGATTAAACTTGCGCGGATTGTGCTGCGGCTGGGTTTGAATTCTCAGCGCGCACAGCCCGCACCCGAGAGGAGAAGCGATAGCTGCGGGTGGGGAGCTGCTGCTCCCCGGGACACGAGGGGCCATCACTCTGCCGGGCTCTGCCGAGTGCTCGCCAGCCTCTGTGGTGAGTGTCTGCTTGCAGGTGGAAAATGCGAACCGCACAAGCGAGGTACACCAGGAACGGTGTTGTCTTTTCAAGCAAGTGCTTTTAGCGCTGGAATTTACAGTCCTGAAATTTACAGACAGCGAAAAACGATGACAGCTGGGCTGGCTGAAATTTCTCGCACGAAGTATTTTGAGGGGAAATCTGTGGGTTTGCTCTTTTCATGCTTGCTGGCGTATAAATGGAAATTTTCACGTCGCTTTAAACAGAGTCATGTTTTTCACAGGACCGTTGGCTCTTCTGCCGGACCGGGCGGGCGCAGCCCGGTCACGGCCGAGGAGGCACCGGTCGGGGGAGCGGTGCTTTCCACAGGGCATCTCCTCAGAGGAGCAGCGGGGCCCGGGACGGCCCCAGCGGTGCCCGCGGGCCGGGCCGGAGCCGCGCGGGGATGGGCCGGGGGCTCCCCGCCGGCCGTCCCGCGGGAGGGGACGCGCCTCCC
>VZTF01004507.1:1957503-2023478 GCA_013397755.1 Cnemophilus loriae | reverse complement strand
CGGCTGCGACGGGCAGGGAAAAGTTAGGGTGCCTCGGGGAGCCCCGGCAGCCGAGGGGCTGCGCGGCGGAGCCGCGGGCTGGTCCGGGCGGGACCCCCGGGAGTGTCGAGGCACACGGGGCGCAGCTGCCCGCGGAGAGCCGGTGCCTCCCTGCGCGGTCGGGTCCGGGAAAGGAGGCTTCGGGAGCGCTGCTCTGGCCGTGCTTCACAGCCTGGGACGGCGTGGTGGGAACTGGCTTGAGAAAACTCTGATATAAACTGTTGAACATGTGGGTTCTCCTAAGTAACAGTGTTAAATTAGGCTTGCTTATGCTTAACATGCACAATTGTACAGCGGGCAAACAAAAAAGAAGGCTTCAAATTGTGTCTGGCAACATTAGGTAAATGCAGCAGTGCAAAGGAAAGCAGAAATTAGTATAACTAAGTCAGTACAGAGTTAACAGGATGATCGGGATACGCTTTCTTGAAATAAGCTCGTGTACCACAAGTGATTTCTAGTGAATAGGTTTAAGTGAGGATGTGAAGTCTGTTCGTAATGTTTAGACTGTGGATTTTATTTCATATGTAAACAAATGGCTTGCTTTCATTCATCTCCTGATTCTTGGACTGGTACAATTTCTTAAGAGAATAAAACCAGTTTTTTTGGTTTTCTTAAAAATTGACACCTGCTATATTATTGTGGTATATTGAGCCTTATCTAAAAACAAGTTTAGCACATGTTGCAGGATAGCTCTCTGCAAATAAAATCTATGCTGTATTGGATTTAGCTACAGTGCTGTCTCCCATATTTATATTTCCTGCTGGAGTTTTTCAGGATGCGAAAGGTTCATAGGTCACAGTAAACTGTCTCTGTCATTATAGGCCTGATCTTGTCACTGAGTTTGGGGGACTTCAGGAGGTGTAGGTAAGGGGGCCCTGCAGGTTGTCAGGTGCAGGGTGGAGATCAAGCTCTTTAAGGTAGAAGTGAAAGTGAACACAGAGATCAAATGGTAGATTGGGTGTTTTAAAACAACCACTGTGCATGTTACATTGTATCATTTTAAAATAGATTGTTAGAAAATATGTAGTTTGTTACACTGGCACTGGAGGTAAATATTGTAGCTTTCTCTAACAGAAAAAAAAAATTTAGGCTGAAATACGCACATTCTCCATGCTGAGTGTCATTACAATTTTTGTCTGCAAAAATTAAGAATATTTTAATTCTAACTTTTAAAGAAAGTGGCATTCCTATATCAGGTTCCTTTTTTAAAAAAAAGTTATGTGATTCTTTTCTAATTTGCATGTGTTTGATCGACTGCATGACATATTCTATTAATACAAATTCGCGTTATAAAGTAACTTGATGGTTTTGTGTGTTATGGTGTCTGTTGTTACAGTAAATGACATTGATACATGTAGAAGATAATGAGTCAAGAGAAGATAGAGCGGGGTGCTCTGCTGTGTCTGTCTAGTTCTTAAACATTATCTTGCTGAGGGTAAAACCTCAGGATTGAACCCTCTTAAGAAAACAAAAAGTGAAAATAAAACAATGCAACAAATATGGCTCATGTGCATCAACAAATGAATGTGGTGCCTTTCACAAAAGTAAAAGCTTTAGAGTATGTCTTAAACTATGAATGCAAGAGTGTGAGTTGTGTAAATGCAGAAATGTACGTGAGCACAATATGTTTGCAGATGTGGTGGTGGTTAATTTATGGTTGAGCTAGCACAGCTTACTGTGTTGCCATGAGTCCTCTGAGCTGAGGTAGCTTGCCACACTTTGTCTCAGCGCATAACAAAGACAGACTACAACGTGCTTGCTTTGAGCTTCAGGAACAGTGTTCAGCCTTTATTTTGAATGTTGGCTGCCGGTGGATAGTTGCATTTTCAGTTACTGCACTGGACCTGACCCATAGTAAATCATTAAAAATATAACCCACGAAAGGGTGGGGTTTTGTTTGTTTCAACATAACCCCCTACCAAAGCAGTATCAGCAAATCTGAGGAAAAGCAAAATAAATGTCTGAATTAATGTATCTGTTTCAAGGCATTAAGCAGCTGTAATCGTACTATTTTAAATTCACATCTATCTTATACTGGTAAAATTGTCCTGAGCGAACAGGTCTCAGGGGAGTGGTTTCTTTGGTTCTGCTCACTCATAAATTCTAGGCACAATACTGCATTTTTATTTTCCCTAGCCCAAAATGATTTATCACACTGAACCAACTTTCACCATTCTCAGGCTGCTTCTAATAAGTTGTGCTCCAAAAGCATGTAAAATTTGAGATAAATTGCCATGTCAGCTTTGGTGGGGGAGAAAATTCACCAAGTTTCCTGGGTCCCTTTCAATTAGTGTGTACTTGTGAGAGCACAGCAAGGGAGAGGAGAGAGTTGGGAAATGTCATAACGTTCTTTCTCCACGCTCTTGGGAGTGTTTTATGTGGGAGTGTTTTATTATGGGAGTGTCTTTCGGGGCACAGTCCAAAGACTCTACTAGAAGGGGACAGGTCTAGAGATCGGGGTGACATTGTTGCAGATCCTGGATTAAGAGGGACATGTGCTTATCAGGCAGTTGGAAATCAGGTCCTGTTGGAGGTTGCCCTTTGCCATTGTCCTCAGAGCAGCCCCACGTTGCCACAGGAGCATTGTCTGCAGTTCGCACCTTTGAGGTGGCAGCTTGAGACTCCTGGGAAAGTTGGTTGTGAGAAGAGTTTCTAGTATTAACAGCATGTATTAACAGCATTTTTCTGCTACAAAACAAGGCTGTTACCCTTAGGCTTTATGTGTCTCCTGACTTACCCCTTTTCAGTTACTTATTTTCAGTGCTTATTGGCAAGATTATGATGCAACAATAAAGTACAAGAGAGGACAACGTTAAGACTCTTCATCAGTTTTAGTTATTTTGAAATTCATTCTTTCATCTAGTCGTTGTCTCTCACTCATGACCTTCCAAGATACCCTGTGCTGACAGCTGTCTGTATGGAGGATAAATAGGGGGCTGCCCATGTTCCCCTGCTGCAGAGGTACAGATGATGAGCCTGTTTGTGGTGTGGCTTATGGGAAAGAGGAGCTCAGCTGCTCCACAGATGGGAAGAGGAAGAGCAGCCCCTGTTGGAATTAGTCAGCAATGGGAGAGCCTGGAAGCTGTTAGCTGGAAACATACCTCTGTTACCTCAATCATGCCGGCTACTTCAGGCAAACGTGCCATCCCAGCAGGGTTCATAGTTACGCGGAGTTAACACTCACAGACATATGCTGTGATTTTGGCCTGTTCAGGGTCAGAACTTGGGCTCCATGATCCTTTTGGGTGCCTTCCAACTCAGGATATTCAATGTTGTGTGATAAAGTTAGAGGGGCAGAAATAGCCTGCTGTGACCATAGGTGGTCACCCATATGTGCCATGCCTTCTCGTGGTACCAGCCGAAGTAGGGTTTCACCAGTACATTCAGTTTGTGTTCCAGTGGCCAAGCACTTGGAATGCAAGTTTGATCTAACACTGGAAAACAGGTCCTGCACAAGGACTGCATCAACGAAAGACTGGAAGACAGTCAATTTCTCTGAGAAGTGGAAAAAAAATTGCTGTCTGATCCTGTTGTTTGTTGCAAGTAATAGATGCAATAGGTTTGATATCCATGTAAATTGCTTATTAAGAGTTGGTGGGGATTTTATAAACGTCTTAGTCCACACAAAGTGCACATTTTCACGTGCAGCGTGTGTAAATGTCTGGAACTTGAGCAGATGTCCAGTTCTAGTGCTGTTTTTCCTCCTACAGCACAGTAGCATTGCCTTAAAAGAGGTTGTGGTGATTATGGGTGTAGCCTCCTTTTTCTCTCCTGTTTCTTCCTGCCTGATGCAGCAGCTGGAATGGGGTCCAAGCCAGTGTCCTTCTCTGCCATCTCAGCACAAAGTGTGGTGGCTGCATGCCCAGCCTTCGGGGAGCTGGCCTGAAGCCACTTGCCTGGTTTACCAGAGAGGTGGCTCAGGGACACACACCAGTCCTGCTGTGCTGAATCCCTGCAGGGTAGCAGCTTCCTAGTTACAGGAAGAGCAATCAGTCACGTTTCTATGGCTAGTCTTCCTAAAGCCATCTGTTAATACCCTGAGATGTGAGATTGCACAGTGACACGGCTGAGGTGTGTGCTGTCATTCCACTTGGATGACTCAACTATTGGAAAGATAACAAACAATGTAGAGGGAAAAGGAGGGGAAGTATTAAGTTAACCAACGGTTTGCTTGTGTCTTTGAATATCCTGAAAAGTGTTTAAAGAAAGTCAACGTTGTACTTCGAAAGAAAAATAGTTTTGTTATGTTTAGTGCTTGCAAGTTGTCCTTGTCTTTTATGAATTCCCTTCCTGTTCATTTATTTGCTCATCAACTCTCTTGTGTGAACAAAGGAAGACATTTCAAAACAGCCCGGAGAGAGATCTTCATGGACATATTTGTCATTAGTTATTCATGCTCTTGCCTTCTTGCTCAGAGCCTGCCAATGGATGAAAACTCATCCCTGAGTATTGGTGGTTAAGAAATGAGAAGCGAAGCAATTCTCTTTTAATCTTCAGAGTGCTTGCACTCTGATGAGTGGCTACAGATGAATGGGATTAGAGACAGAGCTGTAGTCAGCATGACAGATATGGTTTTATAAGGAGATGATGAAGAAGGGCAGTTTTTAGAGAAATCTACAGGGAAAATATCAGAATAAAAGAAACAAGCAGTACACTGCTACAGGCAGAAAGGGCAGGGACAAAGAAGCCAATGATACCTCTGTTTTAGGTGCCCATGCATTTCTGAAAGAGCATGTAAATATTCATTTGCTCACTTAACAGAATTGCTTCCACGGCTGAGCTCTGATGTCATACTGCACAGAATTAATTTTCTGTGACTATTTACTGCTAGGGGTATGAAGCGAACCTTTTGAAATAAGTTCTTCCATACTTGAAATATTAATTAACAAATTACTATTTCAAGTTCTATGCATCTGTGATTACTGTTCTCCATGCAAACTGTGCTTACTCACTCATGGCTGCTTCAAAAGGTAGGGTATGCTTCTGTTGGTTCAAACACATATTTTCTAATGTGTCAGTCTTAAAGAGAGAAATTTTTATCTAAATAAATGTTTTGTTTGCTCAGGAAAGGACTTTAAATTTTAGAGTGCTTGGTTAGCACAGGTACATAGAAAGTAAATGTTCCTCTAAAAAATGGTTCACAACAGGTAATGCTGCAGATTCTCTGTAGGACAGGAAATACCCCAAAATTAATCTGCTTATTTCTTGTCCTGTGTGCAGAGCCTTCTAAGAACAGGAAATAAACAGATCACCTACAATTCAAGCTCTTCTCTATATTTGTATATGTGGCTCTGAACCATGCTTAAAACTTGTGGCTACCTGTGATGGTAGAGTTTACTGATAGAACCCCTTAACTAAAGAGTCCAGTTGTACCAGAGGAGTGTTCTCTGAATACTTTCCTTAACTGAAGTACATAATGGAAGCTTGTTCATGGAACTTGGATGTTTATAGTAGAGCTTTTGTCACTACAGGGAACATAAATGCAGGATGCTATAGGAACGGTACCTATCATGGATGCTTCCAGGTCAAAAAAAAGGTGTGCAGAACTTTGAAAACTGTTTGATGAGCATAAGACGAGCAACGAAGTGAATATATATCCCATGTGGCACTGTGTGTGCTAGGTCTTTTTCAGCAGAAAAGCAGTGAATTCAAAGTGATCTCTTTAACCTGGTTGCAATAGATACTCTTGAAGTGGTTAGCCCTTGCTTAAAATACTTGGGCTTCATTCGATACTGACTGATACCAAGCTAATTTTAGAGGACGTTTAAGCAGTTCAACATCTAGTCACAATGGGAACTACAAATAGTCTAATTAGATGAAACAATTTAGGGATATTAGTACAATGTTTAGGTTTTGTGTTTTTTAACAAGATTTAAAAATAAAGGTGATTTGTTAAAAATTGAACCCATTTTAGAGAGAAACCAGACCTTCCAGCTCCCATTCAGGTGTCCAGGAGGAAAAGTGTCCAAGTGCTGAGAGTCATAAGAATATCTTCTCCTGGGTGCTGCGTTAACCTTTCATGATTTATAGAACCTAATGAAACAAATAAGGAGAGCAGGCTTGAAAAGGTTTTGCCAGCATTGCAATCGAAAGAAAAACCTGTACAGGAGCTATTAACTAGTAAATTGGTATAAATTGATCAAAATATCAGAGAAGTGACACTAACAGTATAGACAAGAATGAAAAAATTTGAGTCACGGCTTCTCAGCTTAGTTCTTAGAAGTGTGCTTCAGACAGGGGCTAGTATAAAATTGTATTTCCTTTCAATTGTGAATATTGTATAAGAATCTAAGGAAATCAGAAGTTTGAGGATTGTTGTTGAAACTGGAAAAAGACATGTCCAATTGTGTGCTCAAGTAATGAATTAAGGTGAGATTTTTGAATTTTCACCAAGGAGGTTCTCTTGTGCCATCATCAGCTCAGGCACGTCATTGAATAATTGCATCCCTTTCCTCCTTGATGCCAGCAGATCCACTAAGAAAGGAGACAGTCTGTGCAACACAGAATCTCGTCTGATGATGTTGCAGTGAAAGACACTCTGGATGTGAGGATCTAGGAAGCTTTCCTGATGTACACTTCACATCAGCCAAGGACTGATGTTTCAGGTGTAAATGTGGGGTTTCTTCTATTTGTTTTGGACTCAGCTGACGCTTTTTGCTTTGTCAGGTTTTAGGACTTTATTCTCTCACTAACTCTCTCCAAGAGGTCTTAACTGTTTTTTTTAGGTGTATAAAAAGTTTTCCATTGATAGAAAGCACATCTTAGTGTTAAGAAAAGATTGTGTTTACTCACAGTGGCAGTACTATAGTCATAATTTAAATACTGCTTTAATCCATAAACTCAAAGCGTAAACCCAGTGCAAGCCTTTTGGAAGACTATGGTATTTTTGTTTAATAAAGGCAGATTAATCAGGATCCACCAGGGTACAGACATAGGTAACTGCTCTGTGCAGTCTAAGCTGAATGTGCATTGTTGGACAATTCTTTTTTTTCTGAATGTGGGGTGTAGCATCCACAGCTCAGGCTGCTGAGCTGCTCCACCCTGTGGACAGAGATTGCACAGTTCTGCACACAAATGTCTTCACAATGAAACAAAACAGACCTGAGACCTGGCCCAAGGGCACTTTTGTAGTTATTAGCAGAATATGAGATGCTTCCTCCTCCCTCATAAAATCATAAACTGGCTTGGTTATTCTTTCAGTGGCATGGATTGTATCTGGTATATCTTCACAAATGATGGCAGAAAATTAAAAACCTTCAAGATTTTGCTTTTTTGAGTCTGTGTTAAAACAAGGTAAAGTGCCATTTAAAGTCTCTGAAATATTTGGTCTTCTAAAGCATTTAACAATATAGCTAGGACGTGGTAATTGCATGACATCTGGGCCTCAAGCACCCTCGCTAGCCATGCCCAAGAAGATGCTGGGAAGAGTTCCTGCAGTTCACCACCCTGTTCTGAGGGTTTGCTTGTGCATGGAGTGAGTGATTGATCAATGTCCTGATTCTAGTCAGCGGGAGGGAGGAAGGTTGGTCACACCCAGCTGGGAAGCCAGTAGTATTGCTGTGTGTGCAGCAGGCTCTGTGAATGTGTAAGATTCCGCTGACATTTGACATTTAAAGAATTTTGAATGAAAAAGGTATATAAAAGGAAAATGATCTGTATGAAGCAATTTAATAATTACTGGAAATTGTGCTCATAAAATTCTATTTATTCCTGCATGAGTCTAATTTCCATGATATATTTTGATACATTCGTCCCTGCATTTATTTTTGTGATTTTATTTTATTAGCAGTTCCATGATAAGCATCATGGAAGGCTGGTCATGTTAGGCCTGGTTTGCTTTTGGTTAAAACTTTGTTAATGCTGATAGGATGTGATAAAGTGGTCTGTTTTTCGTGTGACCGAATCTTAGTCCCTTGGGACAATGCATTAGGAAAACTGCATCCTCTGGTTGTGGACCTCTGAAGAAGTTGAAGGCTAGACCTTCCTGCTCCCAGTGAGCAGGTAACTTCCTTTTGGTCTCTGTCGGTTCTGTGAGGAAGCCCACTGTCACATCCAGCTTTGGTGCAGGTGGCAGGATCTGGCTCTGCTGAAAACATCTTGTGGTTGGGTCTGGATACTCCTGGTGCTGGTGGTTTCCTCTCTGGTACAGTCCTCATCTCCACCTCCTTCCTGCTTTCTTTGGTGCAGGAGCAGTCTTGCCATTTAAGAAGCTGAAATAAAAAAATGTATTTTCTGATCTTGATCAGAAGCTGAATGTCCCAAGGCAGCTTGCTTGTGTGAAATTTCACTCTAAAAGTAAAGGTAAAACTCTGCTTCCTAAATACTAGACTTGTTTTGTTGCCCACTGTGTTGTGGTGTGCTACCACAGCTACAGAACCACAACTGCAACCATTTAAATTACATGGTAAGTACAATAGAGCATCATAGAATCACAGAGAGATTTCAGTTGGAAGGGACCTTAAAGGTCATCTAGTTCCTACACTCCTTGCCATGGGCAGGGGCACCTTCCACTAGATCACGTTGCTCAGAGCCCCATCCAACCCGGCCTTGAACACTTTCAGAGGTGGGGCAGCCACAGGTTCTCTGGGCAACCTGTTCTAGTGCCTCACCACCCTCACAGCAAAGTATTTCATGTAGGAAAGTTTTAGAGTACTGCTGCAGCAATGGATAAGGACAGATGAAATTATTTCTTGTGTGGTGTAAATAGGGGACTGTGAAAAAAGGAGGAGAACAGTTCTGAAAAACAAACCCAGTGCATTAGTGCGGTACCTGACCATTCCTTGTGCTCGCATTGACAGGGTACAAGTCAGTCTCCACAATGTTGAATTAGTATCTGATACATATACAGTCCAGAGCAGACTTCAGACTATAAAAGTTGCTGATAATTATTTGGTAGGTCCAGTCTTCCAGTGTTTTTCAGCTGTGCTTTATGGTTTCCATGTGAATCTGGACACAGATTGTTTCACTGCAATCTTGGATCATTTTTCATTAAAAAAAAACAGCCTACAAAAAAAATCCCCAACAGGATGTACTTCTTCCTCACCTCTGCCTTACAGGCAGAACATGCACATGTGGGTATATCCTTCCAATAAAGGAAGCATGATTTTGACACGGCAATTAATTCTACTGATTTCCTTTTCAGCTTTTTTTTTTTTTTAGTAGTATAGTTATAAATGGGACTTACTAAATGTTGAGAAAAATCTTCACTGGTTTAATAGAAGCAGGAGGAGAGGAAGCTTGTCACAGCATTCATTTCCAGTAGTGAGCTCATGTGCCTGTAGCTGTGCTGTTGCTTTGTTGTGGTGCTCGGGGAGCTCCTGGCTGACCTGTGTATCTGCCCATTGCCACCTCATGTCAAAGCAAGCTGTGGTCACAGTCCCCTCCCAGCACCCTTGTGTGCCCCTTCTTGGTGGCAGAGCAGCAAGCGCAGCAGTAACTCGATGGAGCATCTCTTATTCCTTAGCTTTTATTGAAACTATACTATATAAGAAGATACCCCACCCCAATCCACCTCCAGCTGCATTAGACCAAAGATAATTTAGTCTTGATGGCACTTTTGCAGGCTCAGAATTAGCAGGAGCTGAACCGTAGTCCCTGTGTCACAGCCGTCCCAAAGCACGGTGAGCCTCAGGGTGGGACAGAGCATGCAGCACTCCTGGGACAGGAACTTGGGGGATGTCTCCCAAGCAGCCTCTGAGATGAGTGAGTTGCAGAGGCAGACTGCTCTGCTCACTCTGGCTAACTCAGCTTGTTGACTTTTTTTCTCACTTAGTAGAAAGGTCTGTGAGAAGCAGAAAAATATTTTTTTTTATTGCTTTTTTGGTGGGGTGTTGTTGATGCTGCTGGTAGTCATGACTTTTAAATGTAAAAAACTGGCATCTTCCTTCTCCCACTGCTGTGCAAGATCAGCTGTGGAAGACACAGGCAGGGCTTGCTGTGTCTCAGAGTGGTCTTAGCATTTTCCCTTCTTTCTGTACAGAAATCCTGTGTATCACAGTCTCTGACAATTGCTTGCAACATTCTGCCTCACAGCAGTTTTTACCGAGCTGTGTAGTCAGGCCAGGACCATTTTTAAATTATAAAATGGATTTTTGATCTGTCACATCCTATCACTATCTTTGTGTCTGTCTGCATGTGTTTTCCTGTGCTGTCAATTGCCATGATAGGGTTCTTTTTAGAAAGTCAAAGTGGGGCTGAAGACACCAAAAAAGCTGAGAGACAATGCTGGCTGAGGGAATACTGGGTTAGCAAGACTTGGGAAAAGAGATATGGATCTTTCTTTAATCTATAGGATGAACTCATCTACATGGGCCTCTGCTTCTCTCACCAGCTACTGTTCCTATTTTCTGTTTAGATGTCTTATTATGTAGCAGTAAGTCTGCTTTTCACTTATGGACATTTCCATGGGATCTTAGTTCCAGTAAGGATGCTTTGATATCCTAGAAATGCAGCTAATAATTGTTGGAAACCTGTTTAATGTAGTGCCATGATAACATGAGAGCTAATAACCCAAGTTTCCATTATTTGTGGACCAATTTGTCTTTCTTCTACTTAGTGGAAAAAAGGGAGAAAGAAAACAATTTCAAAACAGAGAGACAAGAAAACCATCTGAATTAATCTCCTGTAGGGGGAAAGAAACATATGGAGTTACCTGAAAAAAGACTTGGAGGTTATTTCTGAGCATTGATCATATCAAGCTTTGCAGCTATTTCTCCCATTCCCGCAGGGCAGTACCAAACCTTTGCTTAGCTCTCCTTTCAGCAGCCTGTTCCCAGCTCCCCTGATCTGCTTTTCTCCTCCCAAACACAGAAAGAACTGAGGACTGATGGGAATCCCGTGCAGAGAACCTCTCAGTGCTTGCAGAGCTGCTAAAGCACTGCTGAGACTGTTTGGCTGCTGCTCCAACCCCACAGTGTGCTGGATGGTGCAGGAGTGGACCCACAGTACAGCTTCTCCATGGACTGGTCCTGCTCTCTCTCCTTTGTCTGGGTCCTGCCTAGTGCAGCAGATGAGCCTGCCAAGGAGGAAAATCATTATGAAAAAGATGGATGTAATGCTATAAACAGGGAGGGGCTATTGGGTGAAAAGCTTTCGCCATAGTCCTTTGACTGCAGTTATAATAGTGAGCCATGGAACTGCCAAAAAGAAATGTGGAGTTTTCAGCTTTTCTACGTAGAGCATCCTAATTCATTTCATTGGAGCCTTCTTGGATATTTTATATGAGAATAGGAAGAGGTAAGGAGTGGTACATCTTTCAGACTGGGGAGAAGCTGACAGCACTCATAGAATGCCTTTTGGAATAAAAACTTAAATTCCAATTAAAAAAAAGGCATCCCACCACATTGTTTCCATTTTCCGTCTCAGACCCTGCCAATATTTTTTTTTTTAGGACTTTCCTTCATGACACTATAAAAAACAATCATGATCGTGGGCAGGGGTACTTGGTAGTTGCATCTGTTCTGGAAATAAGGACGTAAATACAAACCATATTTTTGCCTGAGCAATGGTGTATGTTATTGACAACTGTTTTAGAAAATGAAAAATCTGTTTGTAATAGGAATCATAATAGGTTTGTTATAACTTGATGGTCTAAGAGTTTAAATGGGTCGAGTTTGAGGAAGGAAAGGCTACATCTATTTGACCATCTGACACAGCTGGGGAGACGTGCTTTGGAGCATGTGAGTCTATCTTGACGCCAGTTATAACAGCAGTCAGAAATCAGATCTGTTCTTAGTTTTCCCTGGAAGGCTTTGATTTTTGCCTGGGCTGCTAATGGGTGGTTTGGTTTAGGGGCTTTTTTACCCCAGGATGCTAATGAATGCACAGCAGCTATCTTGGTCTGAAATGCAAGGGCGGACAAGTTCTCAGCGGGTTTTTACCAATAAATAGGGTGGCAGAGTCAGTCTTGTGCTCTTTTATTGAGCTTTACCTTTTGGTAAAGCCACAGTGCTCTACTTAAAGGTATATGTTAGAGCAGGAAAGTGAACTTATGTTCGTTATCTTGGTGTTGTGTGTGGAGAAACAATTCAAAGCAACTAAGCAAACAGTGATAAAGCATGTTTCCCCATTCTGCAAATTAGGGCATTATGCAATGGATGGAGGGGTTGTACTTCAAAAGTGCTTATAAGCTTGTCCTTTTTTAAAGGTTTTTTCTGCTCAACTTTGACTGGACAGACATTTTATTCAGGGGAGAGGATTAATTTACAGCTAGAAGACACTTTTACACCGTATCATGTTGTTCTTTTTCACTAGTAGTGTAACTGTTCAGAATATTGGTGTGATCAAGCTCCAATCAATATTCCCGGTTAGATGTATTAGAGAAATGAAGATGAAAAATTATTTTTGTGAATGCCTTGAGGCTGTGACTGTAACAGTTGTCACTGGCTTGAAGTTATGGTAAAACTGATGTGCCCTTGCTAGTATTATTAATGTTTGGAAGAAGTGAAGCAAGCGATGGGAAATGAGCTTTGTCTCTGTGGAGGCAGACTTTTAAAATAGGAGACAAAGAAGGATTTGCGGAAGAAAAAATAAGAAAGGAAATGTCAAAGGGTAAATGTTTTCTCTGGTATTGTCCCTTGATGTGGTTGGAATGAGGGAGTATAAGAGCAAAAGCCTCAACAGAGATTTCTCCAGCCTTCATGTGAACTTCACTGGCCATGACTGAAACAGTGTCTACAAAGAAAACCAGTCTGGATTTAAAAACAAAGAACTTTGATTACAGTGTTCAAGCTTGTGTTACCTGACATTACTCTGAATTTACAGTAAACAAGAGTTTGCTGTACTGATCCAAAAGATATTTGGAAAAAAATCATGTTAAATCTAAAAGAGGCAATTCATCCAATAAAAGCATTTTTCTGAAAATTTTGACCTTGAAAAATTAGTCTGCAAGAGACCTTTCAAATAACCCGTAGGCAGGATGGGAAACTGCCAAACTCATCGATCCAGCTCTTCAGGGCTGCAGTCAGACATGGTCAGTTTTGTCACAATGAACTATAAAAAGAAAAAAAAAAAAAGACAGGCTGTTTTTCTTTTAAATAGATACATTAGAGAGGCATATTTGATTTTGGCAACATCTTTAGCTGGAAGCTGTTTACTATGTAAATTGGACATTTCAGGATACATTTGAGCTATCATAACTCCTATGGAGATGTAAATCAGAGGGTTACAAGACAGCCTTTGGCCTGACTCTGTTGTTATACCTGCAGCTGACCTGCAGAGCCATGTCAGGAAGAAATTATCATTGTGTCTGTTTTTTCTTAGAGAGCAAAGGTGGTGTTGCCAGTAATACTGAAAATCAGCAGCAGCCTGTTGTCTGGAGACTGATAGCCCCCTGGAAACAGAAAGCGACATTAAATTCTGTCTTTATTAAATGCCCACAAGGTGGCACTTGTCATCTTTTTACCTCTCCGAGAGCCAAATTTTTATACTTTCAGCAACTCTAAGAAATAATACTAGATATTTTGAAACTTGTCTGAAACAGTAAGCTACCCGTGCATTCATGGGGTATTTCCCCACTCCTCTGTTAAACTACTGTCCAGAGAAAGAGAAAAACACCTGTGTTTTGCTTGTTACCATTGCAAATGTGAAAATTTTACCTTAAAATTTAAGATTAATTTTAGGTTTTTTGCTGTAAAGGATTTAAAATTTTTTTATTTCTCACTGCTCATGCAGTCATATGCCAGTATTTTATCTGTCAAAGAGGAGGAAAAATGAGTACTTGCTTCTCTTGCTTTGGTTAAATGAAAATCTAGAGATGAATGATTTCCAGCCTGGTCTAATCACTTAGTGGATGAGTTCATTTCACTGCAGCAGTGCTTGTGATGAGCAAAATATTACTTCTTAAAATTTCCCATCATTCATAAAGAGGCAATAATAGTAGACCTGCTCATAAAAGGCATTGAACTCTGGCTGTTTTCAGTGGGTCTCTCATTCAACCCCATTAGAAGCATTCCCACAGAATTTATTGTTGCCAGATCAGACGTTTGTAGAAACAGGATGGCAATGTGATCCGTTTTTTCTTTCCCCCTCAAGACTGATATAATTGTCAGAGCATGCCCTTCTTTAGGCCCCTTCGCTTTTGCTGAGTGTGCTTTCTTGTCTCCTCCTTGGTCACATCAGAGAAATGCCCTTGTAGCTTTCTGGGGCATTGCTCACACTGACTTTCTCTTAATAATTTTTTCTCCAGTAATAATTAGAAACCTAATTGTACTTTTTTGGAGTGGTAAAAGCAAAAGCATGAGAGGATGAAAGAGCAAATAAAAATAAGTTTTGTCCTATTCCTGGGACACAGTGTGTATGATGTAATGCCATCTTGCAACTGAAGGGATGCTTTCATTATTGGTGCCGGTTTTCAGTGGTTTGTGTCTTTCCCGTAGATTGTATTTTACTCTTGTTCTCCTCCCAGATGGGAATGCCTCTGAAAAACAAAAGAAAATACGCTGC
The DNA here is from genome assembly GCA_013397755.1 of Cnemophilus loriae. Lineage (NCBI taxonomy): Eukaryota > Metazoa > Chordata > Aves > Passeriformes > Corvidae > Cnemophilus > Cnemophilus loriae. The sequence goes on along the minus strand of VZTF01004507.1, from coordinate 2,008,997 downwards.
ACTATTTTCTTGCTTAGATAACTCAAACATCATTCAATTTTAAAAGTCCAAAGCTGATAAAGTGCATTTGAATTTATGGGCATTGAGGAGTGTAGCTACCTGCGCCAAAGAGCAAGGCAAAGGAGTAAAACTTTGTGTAGGAAGAGTTGTCACTAGTGACTGTCACCTCTACCCACAAGCTTGGGCACATCCCTATGGGTGGATGGCTTTAGTGGTGGAGTGCCTTTCTTGTGTGCCAGGTTTCCCAGGGCTGGCCTGGGAGCAGCTGAGAGTGCTTGAGCCAGCAGCCTGTGACCTCTGCCTGCAAATTGCCAGACGAACCACATAAGCTGGCCATATCTCCTTTTTGGACCTAGAGGCAATTTGTCTCTGCAGTCAGACTGGGGTTTAGTTGGCATTTAGCAGCTACCTCTCGCTCCAGCTCCCCACCACGGTGGGTTGTGTCAGCAGCAGGATGGGCTCAGAGCAGGGGATGCACTACTGGGAGGGTTAGCTGTCTGCACACCACTGAGGTGCATGCTGAGCTCTAACACCTGTCAGCATGTTAAACTGGGTGCCTATCTGATGTCTTCCCCACCTGGAGAAGGTGGAGAAATAGGTGATGGTTTATTTGGAGACTTTTGCACTGAAGCTCCTTACAGCAATGGTGTCTTAGGAAGAGCCTTGATACGTCTAAAAGTTTTCAAAGCATTTTTCTTTTTCTTAATTCAAAGGAAATTTTGTGCCAAAGATAACATTAAAGTAGCATCAAAGACTCAGTAACAGTCTAGAAGTATCAGTCATCATTGCTGAGTGACAGAGAAATGTGGTGCTTGTTGCCTAAGGCGTTCTCAGCCCTGTGGGTATCTTCCTATAAACAAAGGAAATTCTGTGATGCCCTGATTGTGAAACCCTAAGTGTTTTCCACATGGCCCCAGGCCATGTGTGCCATCAGGTTCTTGTCATTAATGTCTTTGTTTTAAGGCACTAATAGAGCAACATTATGTTTGGGTTAACATTATTTATTCAGTGACTTTTAAACCCCAACTTTTTTTTTGTAAAATAACAGTATAAGAGGTTTTGTTTAAGAGAAAAGGAATATTCCAAAAAGTTGCATGACATATCTTTAAAAATGTGCTGTAAGCCCATGCAAGATATTTTGGTCAGAAATAGTTTGTTGCCTCTCTGCTATGGAAAGGTGAAGGCAGGACAGGATTAAGCCAGAGGATCATTTCCCTTTTTGTATTCATGTGAAGGACTTTAATGCTGAAAAAGTATTTGTTTCTAAGAAAACATTTCTTGCCAGGTAAGAAAGCCTAACCACAGCTTTCTGTCTTGTTTATTGACACCGACTGAAGTGCAGTTCTCTGCAGCCTTTGGCAGCTGTGTGTGGCACCCTGAAGCCAAGGCAGGGCAGGTTGGTTTCCACAGGACCTCATGTAATGGGCAGTAGCCACGCTTGTGACAATTGCTCTTTGCACCAAGGTCCTGCTCCTGCCCACCACCCCATTTCAGATTGTCATTTAACTTACTGCTCCTGGTAGCAGAAGGGTGGAAAGAGGCTTTGTAGAAAGAAAAGGGCATCCCAAGGTCTTGTCTAGGAGCGACGAAGGATGTTTGGTGTGTGCCCCTTACGTCGTCAGTACACATGCTATAGACAGGGATGGTTTGGTGTTCTCTGCACCCTCCACCCTGCTGCCCCTCTCCAGAAGTTGCCTAGCATCATCTTCCCCTCCTGCTGCCAGCTGCACAGGGACTTCTGCAAAAGGCTTCCAGTGCTGCTGCAGCCAAGGATCAGCTTCTCAAATTTACCCTGAAATCATGGAGTTGTGGCCCATCTGTTTTAGTGCTGCTGCCTAGGGCAGTGGCTGTATTCATCCTTCAATTAACTCAGTGCTGTTTGAGTTTTATTTTGGTCGGACTGTGTAAAAGCCCTAACTGCTAGGGCCTGCTTGGCTGCTGCTGAAAACATTTTGTGATGGCTTGGGCTTAGTTTCTGAAATGCTGTTGGCCCTCGTACTCTGAAAAACAGAGATGAGATGACATTTTCTGTTCAACTGTGCTGGTTTTTGTGGCTTGAGAATCTCACCAGCAAATAAATTATGGCTTTGTTCCTCTAAGTCGAGTGATTTTTTTACGTGCATCCTTTGGGCATAGAGAAGGTGCTAATAAGGAATATCTAGGGGCTGAAGAGGAATTTTCTAGAAGTTGCTTTTCAGGCACAAAAAGGAGTCTGTTGTACGGGTCAGCAAATGGCCACATCCGCTGGGCTGGTCGTGAATCTCTCCAGGAGTAAATTTTTGACACATGCTGCTGCCAAACAAAGCAAGATTAGCATCTTACAACACATGCTTTCTGGTTAGTGCCTAGGCTGTAGCTTACAGAAGAATGCTTATACTTTCTTGCATCTTTTCATACTTGTGACTTCTACCATTCTTTGGCCCTAGATCAGTTCAGAACATGGAATCAGACATTTTTTTCTCCCAATCATGTTGGTATTTGGTCCACATGGCTGAGAACTGGCCTCTTCCACAAAGTTCACCACCTGAGGCCTCACCTGTGTTCAACAGACATATTATCAAATAAAATTAAAGGCTGGGGTAAGAGCTGCTGTGTCAGCAGATAGATGATTATTTCCTCCCAGACAGCATTAATCTCTGATGTTAGAGATGACCTAGCTGCGGTTAGTGATATCCAATAAAAGAAAACTAAAACTGAATTCTCTACAGGAAATCTCTCTGTATGGTCCTACACTGCTTTAGGGGGTTACCATGCAGAGTTAAGCTGCTACTGCTCCTCTGCCCTAGAGCTGGCTGATCTCCAGTGGGGAGAGAAACAGCCATTTCAAGCAGAGGTAAACGATTTTATTCTTTCTTTAAAAGGAATACACAAAGACAAGCACTCTAAACAGTCTGAGGCAATAGTAACAGTTTTCATATCTGCAGTTAAAATGTACACTCTGAAAGTACTGCAGTTGTCCAGATTTATATAGTGGATAAAATAGGAGTGGGTAAGAAAGAAGCAAAATAATGAAGGGAAAAGCTACATTGTAATGTCACAATTAGTCACGTTTGTGTGTATGGAAAATCTGAGATGTTCTCCTATTGTTTGTGTGAACTTCTAAATGGCTGTATGACTGTCTATTGGCAGAAGCCCATTTCTGTGGAAGTGAGTATTTCTGATGGTCCGTCTGTGCTTTTCAATTTTTAATTGCAGGTGGTTCATGCGCAAGATGCAGTTTCTTTTTTTTTTTTTTCCCCGTGAATTGGTGTGCTCAAAGGAGGGCATGTTGGACTCAGAACAATGCTCCTGGTCACTGTGACATTTCTGGTTGTTGCCAGAAGCTGCCTGTTGTGCTGTTCTGGGCTTTCTGTCTCTGTTTTCTCTGCATGTGAGCAAATTGCAAGGAACCTTGGAATAGAGAGGAGATGAGACAAGATAGCTTGAGAGTGAGATGCTGAGCGGATAGAGTGGGATGGATAGGTGAGTCCTAACAGGACAACATTGGGAAGCAAACCAAAGCACTGCTCAAGGTTGAGGGGAGAGGTCTTGCATGCAGATGGAGATTGCTAAGGCTGAGGGAAGGCAAAGTCCTGGAAAAGAGAGGAGTGTGTTGTGAGTAAAGATGATGGCAAGCAAGTGCTGAGTATGCAGAAATTCTCCTGTGATTAGAATATAAGGAAACCAAAGGCAGATCTTCAGGCAACATTGCACTTCTGAATGGCTTGAAACAAAGTGAGAAAGGATGAGCCGCTTGGATATACGTAGAATCCTCAGGATTCTACGTATATGAACTGATGGCATTAAGTATTGCTTCTACAAACTGCCTAAAGTAAGAACGAACACTGTGTCCGAGTTGCTCAGAGTAAAGTTGATGTAACAACACTTGGAAGAAGTTTTATAGAAAGCTGAAGAAAAGTGTTTACTGTCTTACGTGGTAAATTTGGCTTATGGGAAATCTGTGTGGTTTTTAAGTAAATGTGATCTGCACTGTGTACATAGCCCAGCTAATTCTGAGTGAAAGTATCTGTCAGCTTGAAACGGGTCTCAGGTTGAAATTGCAATTTATGTACATGGACAGTGTCCCTGATCCAAAATGTCCTTGCTGATGAGATTGCCTTCATACTGGCAAAAATCTGACCAATGCTGGTAGGACCGCATCTGGACAGAGCTGATAGCATCAGCTTATGTATTTATGTTTTCTGAAGTGCTCTAGGCCTTTGGAGAAGAGTAGCTTTAAGCTGAACTGCATCTCACTTAGGGCAGAAAATACAGTTAAGATAAAACCTGATGCACAGCTTGTAGAAAATTATTTTATCCTGGAAACATTTAGCAGAGCTGAGTTACTGTGAAAAAATCTGAGAACTGACCGTGTAGAGTTTATTGCATTAATTAGAAAGTGCTGCAGCATTAGTGAGAAAATGTATTTTGGGTTCCACATTTTCTGTGGGTTTTTTATCATGCCTGTAAGTGCTTTTCAGATGCCTAATTGGAGATGGGGTACGTGGATGGCTGTACTATCTGAAAATCAAACCCTTTTCCTAGTAATGCATTTCCAAATACTTTTGATGTATCAAATGGGACCACATCGGTTAACCTTGAAAAACAGGTAACTAATAGAGCTGGTGTTTATGCTTATTCTATTTCATCTTTGTGTAGCAGGATAGTTTTAGTAATAGAAACATTCTTGCTCAGAAACAAACACTACAAACCCTCTGCTTCACTATTTCACTGTGCTTGTACTTGCTACTATGCTGGTTTATATTAGATAACTTTTTTTTTTTAATCACAATAGAAATGACCTTTTGTTTTTTCATTACCTCGTGTGGGATGGCTGGAGGGTATTCTCACACTGTAAAGGCAATAAAGCTCACCGACAGATTTTTTCTAACGAAATCCTTGTGCACAGCTGCATAACATAAATCATTCCTTCCCGTTTCTGAATGTTAGATATTTGTTGTATGAAAGTAACTGCTGTTCTTGCCTGACTTTAACAAGGTTTAAGGTTTTTCGTTTGGCACAAATATTGTCGCTTTTTAGTTTTATAACCAAGCTGCCCTTAGTTGTAACAATTGCATGGCTTGAGTGTGAGCAGCTATAGGTTAGACTGCCAAGATGTTTATATTTTCATAATAGTCAGCTCATATTTTAAAAATACAGCGTGTTGTCCTTTACTTAAATTATTTATTTGTAAATTCAACTAGTGCATATGTTGCCAAAGCCCAGAGTATATCAAAACTAAATTCAGGTGGTGGGGTAAGAGTTGTCTTCTGGGACTAAAGCCATTATTTCTACTTACAAATTTTACCCCTTTTCCATATGACGTTGCATTGTTAAGGGATCATGTTACAATGCTTCTGGAATGAATCGACTTCCACTGCATTAATTAAAGGTATCAAAGTAGGAATGAATAACCCTCGCTGCATCTGTTGCTGCTGATTTGCTTTTACTGCCAGTGAAGCACGAGCTGATTAAGGTCTCTCTGCAGATTTGAGGTGTTCTTGCTGATCTGCAGGACATGGCAGAGCATCTGCAGGACCTTCCAAAGATCAAACCCCATCATATTCAGGGGGATGGCAGTTTAACTGAGTGCTGCCTTAACAATAAAGTCATAATGAATTGTATTTATAAAACCCACTTGCCACCAAGGTGGTCTGCAAGGACTGCACCCTCTTCATCCGTAGAGCTAAAATATGGGGTAAAAAATTGAACAAAATTACAGTGCAGTCAGGGCAGGGAGTGTTCTGGGAGGGTCTGGCAAAGTCTGTGCCAATTAAACTGGAAAATATCTCATTCCACTAAGCTCTAGTTTAGACATTTTTGACGTGACTATATGTGTGAGAGACGGACTACAGCAAGTATCTGAAGAAGACAGGTTGCTTACTCAAAGGGGAGGCAAAGCAAAATCTCAGCTTCAGGCTCGGTTTTGCAGGCCTTAAGGACTCTCAAGTGGAGATGCCACTCAGGCCAAAATTCAAGCACCAGGTTCCCAGATTGCTTGATATTTCTGTAACCTTATAATAAAAACTAGAAATTTATGTTTTGTTGGATGCAGTAGGTGGTTCCGGTGAGCAGACAATTGCAAACAGAGCTCAGGCATGAACGCTGCAGTCAGAAGTGGCTTCAGACAGCAAAGCTGGCTGTGTGGGTGGCTCAGCTTGTGACCCTGTGGTGTAATGAGGGTGGAATGACTCTCACCAGCTCCAAGGCAGATAAGCACGGCACTTGCAGAAAGCCTCAGTGACTTGTGGCGTCAGAGCAGTAACACTGTGGATCAGAGTCCATGTTTGCAACATAGCCCTGAGCTCAAAATGTCAGATCAGTTATAAAGCAAGTCATAAGGGTGACAGAACTTAGAAGACATTGGGATTTTATTTTTTTTAAATTTGATTTGAGAATTAAAATCTTGGAGTAGAAATATGTTGGTACTTTAAATATATACTCACTACTTCCAAAAAGAGCTTGTACTTAGTATGAAAATAACCATCCTCCTTTTTTCCAAAATATTTCACCATCCTTGCATACTCTGATTTTATTTTAAGAGTTGTTAATTGCCATCCAGAAGAGGAAAAAGCTAATGGCAGGAATAAGGTGCATGGAAACTCATTTATTGGAATATAAATTGAGATTAAAAAAATCTTTCTGGTGTAGTTTAAAATGGAATTTATAGATATATACATAGTAAAATAATATACATTCTCCTTCCTCCTCACAGTATGCTGGCTTCTGATCTTCATGTTTGCCATTTTTCAAATTTGTTTCTGTAGTTTTTATTCTAGCTGGATAAAGAAAATGCCTTTTCACATTATTTAGTTTAAGTAAAAAGGGGGAAATTTTAACAAGTTGTTCTATAATAGTAAAAAGCAAGTTTAGAACCTAGGTGCAATATTATCTTAATAATTCTGCAAGTGCTTCTGCAGGTTTTTTCTGTGTTAAAATGTTTCCAACACAACATTAAGATTTTTTGTTTTCTTTCAGATACTGATGAATACAGACCACCTGTTTGGAAATCTTACTGTAAGTATCTCAGCGTTTTGGGTTTTTTTCCCAAGTCAGAGCTGAAAAAGTTTCAGTTGGATGCTTTAAAGGACTCATTTCTCTTTTCATCAGAATGTGAGTTTAAGAAGCCTCAAACAGGTTCATGTCTGTTTAGAGATAGGTGCAGTTGAACTACCCCCAAGGACGAGTGAACATAGATTATTTGGAGGAGTAGATTCTCTGCCCCTTTTTAACATAAGTTTTCACACTCCTGGTTGGTCTTGCTTGTAGTGGTTTGTCTGCCTAGACCAGGGCTTACATAAAATCCATTCATTCCTTAAAGTTGATATCCTTGCAAACTTCTGGGACCCCTGTGATTAGTACCTTGCATCACTAAAGCTGAGCTTGAGCTGGTTAAAAAAAACTCAAAATAAATTGTTTTCTTCAGGAATTTGCTGATGTAGCAAAATGAGAGCATTTGTTTGGCCTGGTGTGACAAATCACAACCAGGTTTTTTGAAGCCCTGGCTAGAAGGGCCTGGTTTGCTACCAACCTGCCCATGCTCTGCAGTTCTTGGTGTGTGTGCCCCAGCCCAGGGGGAGCTGGCCTTGCAGGCTGCCTTAGGTGTGCAGGGCAGCAGTCCAGGTGCCTTGCCCTGAGATCAGAGTGCCACTCTCTTGGGAACTTCCCAACTTGCTGTTTCATTTCAAAAAAACCAAACCCAGGCCAAACCAAAAAAGCCAAACCCACAAAAAAGCAAGCAGCCATTTTTAAATGCAAAAGAATTCCCTGTAAAGGAATGACCTGTTGTTTGGCTGTGCTAATGGAGGTTTAGGGATATGGAAGAGAACATGAGAAAAACGTACAAGAGCATCATAGCTTCCCACAGTGCCTCACCTATAAATTCTAGTTCTTTGTAGATAGAAAAGCCTAGATGTGAGACATTTTGAGACTCGAGGAACCACAGCAAGAAAGAAGAGTCTTCTGTGGAAAGCAGATTTCGAAAACAGAATGTTTGTGTGTATAACACATGTAACAGTTGAGGGATGTCAGACTTACATTTGCATTACTTTGTATATATTCAGCTTGGTGTCTTCAGGCTGGATAAAGGGATTTGCTCAAGCAACATTTCACATCGTGAAAGTGTTTGCTCTCTAAAGGTTGAGGAGATTTAGCACTTGAGAAAATGTAGTTATTTCAAAAGGTTTCCATCCTGCTGTGGGAGACTTTTCAGTCAGAGATGTGGAATTAAAGGCTTGGTGAGAACCATGGTTAGAAAGAGAGCAAGTGTAAGAGGGCACATTAGATAATTTTTTTCAGCTCTGTACCTTCTGTGAACTCAGGGAACGCTGCTTCCTTGTTCAGTTTATTCCAGGCCATAATCTATAACTGGGAGGTTCAACCTCTCTAATACCAGATCTTCATTGGCAGCTTAACAAGCTGAAAGCCTGGGCACGTGCAAATGTGTGTGCACCCACTCTCCAACATGGTTTGCACGTATGGTTTGTGTGCACCCACTCTCTTGCAACATCATGGCTTGCCTGCCGTGGTGAACCTTCCCGTGGTTCAGAAGTCAGCTCTGAATCCCGAGGTTTGATTACATTTCTGTCTCATGACAGATGAAGAGGAATGTCTTGTTTGACTTCCCTGGCAATAATTACAGCAAGGAAACTGGTGTTGAACAGTTTGAATTGCATACGTCAATTAGAGAAGGAGGGATAGGAATTCTGTTTTGTAACTTAGCTAGTCAGCCTGCTGTGCTTCTTACTGGAAGAGGAGAAAGGTATTGCCATTGGTGAAAAAGAACTTTCTTTCAGAAAATCTTTTCAGCCTGGCTTGAAGTAAGGTGGGAAACAGCTCTCGGTTTTCAGCCAGTTTCTATGGAACGTGCTGATTGTGGATCTCCACTGCTCTTTTGTGAAAGTCAGAAAAATCTTTACTTGCTCTCTCATTTTATTTTTTTTTTCCTTTGAACTTGGCTCTGCAGTTCTCAGAATTAGATATGGACAAGGTCCAGTGCCATCAAATACAGCTTTTACAATAGAAGCTGGGGAATCTGTGTGCTGGCAATATAAATAGTCATGCTATGCCTAAAATGATAATTGCACTTTTATATATCAATGTGCTGTTCTTCATCACTTGCAAAAATAATTTTTGTATTACCAGTGCAGCATGGAAATGACTGATTTTAGTAGCAACAGGAAAAACTATTAGGTTTTTTTATTTGGAAAAAAGGGAGTGTTTTTTTCCAGTTTATTTTATGATTCAGTGATCATTGGGCATCTTGCCATTTTCTCTATTCCCATGTAGGCTGACCCATAAATACAGCATTTGCCAGTGGAAAAGACTTGGGATCAAATGAGAATCATAATGAAGTCAAATTGTATAGGTTAAAGTAAGGTATGGTCTGATTATCAGAAGAAGGTGATAGCACATGTAGACCTTGGTATTAGTACTAATGATTGAAACATAGTTTAATTTTAAAAGATTACAATTCCAAATGTCCATTTTGCCAGTTCTAGTGTACTATTGAAATATGAACTTAGTGTTGACAGCCTCATTTTGAAAGTGACTTGCCAAACCAGATTCAGTTGGGATAAACGTTTAAAGTTATTGCTTTGGTATTATACTAGAAAGTCTGCACATACTAGTACCATTAAATTTACATCTGGTTCCAAAGATCTGTTCTGGCTTGATGAGCCTTATTTTAAAAATAGAGAAAAAGGAGGAGGGAAGATGTAAATGTAAATAAGTGTATGTCATAATTTGGGCCTTAGCTATTTTACTCTGCTACTCAACTTGTTATGTCTTTAGATCTGCAAATGCAAAGACCATCTTTCTCTTTCTTCGGAAAGGTCCTCACTGAGCAGTGGCAAAAGCAGAGGGTTTGATACTGCACAGTTCTGAGTGATTCTTGTAAAGTCTTGCAGGTGACTGGGTGTGTGCCCAGCATAGTAGGATTGGGCTCCCATCTGCTTACTGAAGAAAATCTGATGGCAGCTTGATCTGACATATAATGAACTTTAATTTGTGTTTATTATGATTCTTTTTCTGGTCTGTTTATTGGATACTTGTCTGGTCTCACCTAGTTATTCCATATTACTTGATCAATTAATTGTAAAGAAAATCAATATCCCATTTTGGCTTGCAACATTCTTTTTTTCTGACCACTTGTTAGTAAATTTTTATATCCTTGGTATCCTTGCATTAAACTTTGCAGAAAGTCTCCTTTATTTAATTAGCAATGTTTAATGTTAAAATGCCTAACTTACACAATGATTCTGTATTAATTAGAATTTAACTTCTGCCTCCTCCCAGTGTATCAGTTGCAACAAGAAGCTCCCCATCCTAGAAGAGTAACCTGCACTCGTGAGGTAGGTATCACAGCGTTCAGTTTTATACAGTCCAGTAATTCCATGTCTGTACTTAATTGTGTCCATCCCAACTTTGTGCTTTGATTAGAGTGAGTAGCTTTGGGAACACTGGTACTCGGAAATCCATTTGTTCTAAAAATGGAATTTAAAGCATTTTGATATGAATCATCATTTACTGAGAATCATTTACTACTTTTCGATTCTTAGATATATGGAAACACACCTTTTCTCCTCCTTTTTGCATCAGACATTCACAGAAGCAAGAGCAGAGCTTTACAGGGGAACTATGCACCTGTTTGTACAGACATCACTGCTAGATGTGTGAAATAAATCAGCAGAGGGAAGACTGAAACCTCCTCTGGTGCTGTTATTTGATTTGTAGTACTTAAGACTCATTAATAGCAGGAGCTAAGCTATGCAGAGCCACAGATTTTATGGACTGAAGTGGTAACAATGGGATCCCCTCAATAGACAACGATACGGAAGCACCTGCTCATGGGATCAGCTGTTGAGGTAGACCCCACATTGCTACTGTGCCCCGAGCTGCCATTCAGCAGAGCAGCACCTCTCCAGAGCTGTGGTGCTGGAGGGTGTAACTGACACCAAACATTGGTCATAGCTACATCCATCTTGCAGCTTCAGTGAAGAACCTGGAAAACATTAATTACAGTTTCAAAAATGCTGAAGTGTTTGGCAGTATTACAAAACACAGCTCTTACTGAATAACTGGAAATTATTACATGGGTGCAATAAAACTTGAGTATTTTTATCATGTGCCAAGAGAAAGAAAATTAATCTTTGAGATATGTTAGTTGCTTCAACGTAGTATTAAAATACAGAGGGATGTAGTACTGTGTAGAAGGAACATTAACAGTTTATAGTGTAGATCACAAGGAGGATTACTTGACAGAATTAAACAATCATTTCTCTGTCACTTTTTCAAAAGTCCAACTATGATTCTATGAAGTAGTCTGTCAATTTTCAAAATAAAATGTAGAGATTTAACAGAAGTGAAGCGCTGTGTTTAATGGAAGCCCTCTCTTAATTTGATGTTTCTAAAAACAGTGCAGCTATAACTTACTGCACTTAGCAAGATATAGCTATAGGAAAGAACAATACAGGAATTTTACAAGAATTATAGTAAAAAGTTTTGTTTTGACACAGATTTCTACTGTTAATAAGTGTCCAAGCAGAGGTATTCTGGTTAAAATTGTTGTGCAAGTATCTTAGGTACATTGGATGGAGATTTGAAGGAGAGATAGCTACAGAAGATAAGATCCAAGCTGTGAAAAAAATGGAAGTTTTTCCAGTTTTTTATTCCCATTGTAACATTATGACGAAGGTTGTGTTCTATTTTGAGTGTTTTCTATGGTACCTTTTTTCATTACATTAATATACAAAGTATCCGAAGTCTTGTTACAATATAAGTTTATTACATATTATATACTGATGCTTCAGAGTGCTCACCTGGATAGGATAAAGTATTTTATTCCTTGCCTCCAATGGATTGTGCTCCTTGTTGTAAAGTGCTGTTGGATAGTTGCTTTTTCCTTCCTCGCCTCAGAAGTATTTCTCTGGTGGCAGAAGTGGTGGTATGAGTGTGGTTATATGTATACAAGCATATTGTAAAACCTTGAAGGGACTTATGGTAGCCCTCTGACACTGTTCCTTGAGGTGCTGAGATTACGCCTAGACAGTCACCATAGCCTTTTATTTTCTGAGCCTTTTCTCTGAGTCCTGCTGTTGTTTACTCCCATAGTGACAGACTTACAGTGTAATGCTCATAAAGTTGCCTGACTCTTGTGGTGATGGGTGAAAATTTTTGTTTCTTCAGTTAGATGCTTTGAGAACCTAATTTGTGAATGTTTTAATTCCCACGGAATTAGAACCTTCACTTTTCTGTATATATTTTGATTTCTTTAAAAGAAAAAACCAAAACAAAAACAACAAAGAAATGAAAAAAACCCAAACTAACCCATAATAGAAAGTACCAGCACAGTTAAGGAAATGATACAACGCTTAACATAACAATTGTAATTATTTTGTAATTATTTGACTGCACAAAGTATATACCCTGTAGTCAGGGAGAAATTGTAAACTGATAAAGGAGTCTGGGATATTCAGTAAGATATGTTGGCATTATATCCCAGGCTAGTTTGATTGCAGAGAAGGGCTTGGGAGTTTTTTGCCCTAGGTGGTAAGAACTCACAAGCAAATTCTATACTAAGTTCTGCTTCATAGTATTTCTTAGAATACATTTAGCTAATCCAGTCAAAGAAGCAGAGACATAAACGTATATTCAGAATCTGAAAATTAAAAATTTCTCCTGCCTCTGGAGTGATGGAAATCATTCAGCTATTGATCAGATACAGATTGTCCTCTTTTTAGAATAGAACAAGAAACTTGCCAGCCAAATAGAAAAGCGTCTGTGTAAAGCTTCTTCAAATACGAATCACACTAACAACTACAACTCTCATCCTCATTTTCACTGAATTTAAATTCTGTTAATTGGAAAACTTTATTAGCTGTAAAAGAGATAGTGAATTGAAAAGTTGGACTGGTTTACGAAGGAAAATTTGCTATGGGTGAGTGGTGTCCTCTAGCCTGTTACAGTCAGTGGAGGATTTGCAAAAGTATCACAAACAATCAGAACACTCTCCTTAGTCCTGTCATCACTGGAGAAAGAAATGCAACGCATTAGTGTCTATAATGTCATATTTCTATGAACTTCTTCCAAAACAAGACTATGATGTATGACAAAGTTTAAGTAAGTGTAAAACTATCCTTGCATCAGAGTGAACAGAAAAATGAGACATTCTGTGTTTTAAAATAGCGTCTTGAGCTCTGCAGAGTAAACCTGTGTCTGCACCATGGACATTGTTGTAGAAACTGAGAAATAAAAGCTGTAGATTTATAAACTAGTGAGAATAGAAGTAAATAACACAAAACCATGAGAGAATCAGTCAGATATTTAGCTGCAGAATGGAGCATATTAAATACACATTTTATCATTGAAGAATTAGTTTATTTTTTAAAAAAAAGTTCTTGGAAGCTTATTTTTAACTAATAAAGGTAAAATTGAAGGAGTACATCATCAGTGTGCATTTTCCTACTTCTGCATTAATTCTTTATAATGCAGAAAACAGTTTTTCATTATAAGTGTTGAACAATTTATGCAGCTGAGCTGATTTGAAGTGAAAATATATTCAGTGAGCAGTAACTTGTTTAACCTTTCTCTCTGGTCTCAGCCTCTCCTGCTTGTGTTGAGCTTTGTGATCTGTTCTTTCTCAGCTGGGTTTCTATTAGCAGCCATGCATGAGTCAGTGTGGAGCAGAATCCTTTCCTAAGTGGTTGGATTATTCAGCTGTATAAACAAATTCATAAATATTAGGAAGAGAATTTTGGTCCTGAAAACATCAAAGAGGTCAGTGGGAATGAACAATATGTAATTTGGTGAGGTATTAGCACATAAATTGCTCTTCTTGCCTTATTGTAATCCACTTGTTGACAAAAGCAAGAGTGATGATTAGAGGAAAAAGCACTTGTTAAAGAATAATTGGAAATCACACCATAAAAAACCCCCAACCCTTTATTTCATGTGCAAAGGCACACATTGTACAAGTGCTGATACTGAAAGGTGTATTCAACAGAATGACCTACTTAACATGAAATGCTTCTCAAATACAAAGAATTCAAGTTTCTGCTCTGCTACACCAGTTTCATATCAGAGCAACACACTGATCAGTGGAGAGACGCTGAAGTAAAAAGAGCATTGCATTCATTTGGGATTTTTTATTGTAAAGGTGCAGCACAGCCAAGTCTTTTAATACTCCATGAGGTTAAAATTGATGATTCCATAACGTTCTAAGGTTATTTGACTTCTGCATGATGCTTGCATGCAAATTATAATGTTGTTTGTCCAATTAATACTGTATTTCCTCCATGAAATTCATATTTGTTGTGCATATAATCTTATATACACGTGTGCATGTACAGGCATATTTAGGGCAGCCTTGACTGCTGTATGAAAGCATTCCATGAACAATTTTAAATAACTATATGAAAAAATACATATTCTGGAGCTAATTCAAATCACTGGCCTTTTCTGTCCTATTAGGAGGCTTCATCCTAATTCAGTGCTAATAGTTAACAAGCCTGTTAAACAGCATCTCTGTGTAGTATTGTGAAAATGGTCAAGAAAGACAGAATAGATGGGCATGTATAGTACACATCCTTGTTACAGCTGTTTGTAAAGGTGGCTTTATCTGCATGGTATTCGACCAGGATGCCTTTCCAAATTTTATAGTAACTAAGCTCTTTTCCAAAGGAATGTCCACTGTAAGGTGCTTGCCAAGTCTGCCTGGTTTGGTTTCATAAATTTGGTTCATAAATTTGGTTTCATTGCCTTCACACCTCAGTTTGAAAAAATGATAAATTAAGCAACGGTGGATATCTTGTTGACTTTTGTGTTTCTTGCAGGTATCACAGGGAGACCTTAATTTTTTCCCGTGGCCTCTGCATCAGTGGTATACAAATAAACACATTGAGAACAAATATCTCATGCTTTTTTTTTCCTTTTTTCTTCCAAGTTAGAAGCCATTTTTAAAACCTTGCCAAGCAAACGGCAATAGGAAATTTTTCCCATAAATAAAAGTCCTGAGAAGTCAAAAGGCAGCATTCGGCTCATCTTTGGTGGATACAGAGAAAAAGAAGCAGCTAAGGCTGCCCTTACATGTAACAGTGCTTTGGCCCAAAAGTACTGCCAAATCAGAAAGAAATTCTGCAGAGGATAATTACACTGTATTTTCAGCCGTCAGCTTTAGCTAATAGGACTAATTTCTTGCTATCATCTTATTTAAAAATGTATTTCCTTTCTTACGTGGGTTTAGTTCCAGTCCAGATGTTTTGGTTTTGTCTCCTTAACTTACAGATGATGGACTGTGAAAGTTAGACTAACGAAGCTTCTGAACTAAACTGTTTTGGCTTTCAGTGCTCATGTGCAAAGGGAGGATACGTGGGTGCCTGTGATTGTAATTTGTAGAATTAATTTTGTAGAATACGGTCTGGCAGGAACTTTTTGAAGTCCAGGCGAACACAAAAGACCAAGAAAGCTGCAAGTTGCTTCTGGTTCCAGTGCAGTTAAGGATAAGAACACTGTGTCTAAGTTGCAAGGGGTCCAGCTGGTGTAACAACACCTGTCAGAAGCTTTATAGAAAGCTTGACAACAGTGTTTAGTGTCTTACATGGTAAATTTGGCTTACAGGGAGTCTGTGTGGTTTTCTCAGTACACACAAACTGCACTGGGTATGCAGCCCAGTTATTCTGAGTGAATTAGAAGGCTCCTGCTGAGTTCAGATTGGATTTTCTTAAAAGTCTTAATGTATGTCAGTATAGATGTCAAAACCCCCTAATATTATCATAAATGTAGAAAGTTACAAAAAATACCCAAAACACAAATAAACAGGCAATAAAACTCAGTCAATTGAGGTTTCAGCTGCACTGAGTCTTATGCAAGCAAAAAGTGTTGCACATCAACATTTATACTGAAGTTATTGCAAGCTGGTAAAACTGATCAGTAGAGACAGTGTTAACAGAAGTGGTTATTTAACTCATCATCCACCAAGGTGAACTGCAAGCCCAGCTACAAGTGCCTGAAGGTCCTGTGGAGGTTTTCTCAGATGCTTTGTTCCAGTCATCTGCTCGCTCACATTTTCAAATCTTTGCACACAGAGTATATTATAAATTTGTTTTAGGATTTGCAAGTACTCTGAAGATGCCCTGTCAAGTTACTAATCCATTTCTGGAAAGGAATGCTTTTGCTCATATAAGTTTTCCAGTTCTGTCTTATAAATTCACTGAGATAAATATAAAATCTCACTAGATGGACAACAAAATCATATTCATGAAGGATTCTTCTTCTAACAACTGCCCTAAACTAGTATCTTGGCTTAAGGGTTTTAGTTAAGAATTGTTGCAAGTTTCTATAACAACAATAAAATCCTTTCATTTTTTCTCTGTTTATGTTGCTGTCTTCTTATTGAAGAAATAGCCTACATTTAACAAAAAATATCTAAGACCTTTCTTCTTTTTTGAAATGATCCAGTCTCTTCAGGCCTTTTGAAAACAGCTATCACACCAGTCAACTCTTATTTGCTGTTATAAAGGAAAAGGAAATATTTTAGAACATGATAAATCTTTCCAGTGATGGAATGTTTTTTCCAAAGTGATGAACCATTAAAATAGCTTTTTATTTGCTGGGAACGTGTAAGAATTGTTATTAGACTGTACCTCAGGATGTATGTTGCTTTTTGTTGTTTTGGACATCTGAAATCTTTATACTCCACTGAAATAACTGGAGAGAAGCGCTAATATGAATAGGCTTTTTGTTGAAAAGATGGAAAAAAGAAACTAAAATGGCATTCTGTGTTTCAGCGTAGCTGGACTCTTTTATACTTTGGTAGTTCAGGTTGAATAACTATAGACTTTTACTCCCCAAAGAGTTTCCCCCTTTAAATTTAGCAAGAAAGGATAACCTAGTCATTTAGATTATTAGCTGATTCCTGTGAGATCTGCTGTTCCTCACTTGGCTCTAAACTTCCTGGACAAATGCAGATGCGTTACTTAATCTACAATAATTATCAGGAAACTTGTACCCTGACACCCCTGCACATTGTGTGCATTTACACTGTACGGTCTCTGGAGCACAGACAAGGTGGAGTTACACTGCATAACACATGCACACCTGCTTTTGGAGTCTTTTAGGTGATACTGCAGATCACACAGTTTAATGAAGTCAAGAAGTACAAGACTCAGGCGCTTGGTGATTTACTCAACTATTTGCCCTCACTCTGAAGGACTGTATAGTAGTGGCTTTATTTTAGCAGTGGCAACAGCAGCTCTGTGATGGAAGGTAACCTGTAAATTTAAGAGTTTTATAGATGTTTCACTGTACGGGTGCACTCAACAATATGGTGCACTTACATGCATGAAATGCAAACTCATTTCCCCTTTTTGGCACTTCGTAGAAGCAATATTTAATCCCATCAGTCTGTATATGCAGAGTCCTGAGGATGACATGATCCAAGTGGCTTATCCTTTCTCACTCCATTTTAAGCCATCCACAAGTGCAATGTTTTCTCCCTTTGGTTTCCCTGTGTTCTAATCCCAGGAGAAATTCTGTGGTAGATGATTTTTGCCTGCACTTTCACATCATAGCCCTTTCTATTTTTAATACTATATTGTAGACAGTCCACTTACTGTATAGCTTTTCTTGGTATGAAACATTACAATTTCTGTTGTTTCTTCTAGGTAGAGAACAGACCCAAATATTATGGAAGAGAGTAAGTAACAAACACCTCTGAAAGTGGTTTATCGTGACATATTGGTTGATAATAGGTACAGAAAAGGTGGCAAGTGTTTACTCTGTGCCCTTTGTTTCTTCTGCGTGTTTTACAGCAGTGTGGCTCACCATCAGATCATTATTACAGTGCCCTCACTTTTGTCTGCCTAAAATTACAGCTGCAATTTCTGATGGATATGGATATCACTTTAAGTGAGAAAAACATACATATGTTTCTGTACTTTCAAAGGATTGTCTTTTTCTATCTCCCTCTCCAGCTGGCTTTGCAAACAAGGTGTTTCTGCTTAGGAAAAAAAGATATTTGGATCCCAAATGCAATATATGTTCAGTCTATATGTGTCTTTCTGTTTCAGGTTGCTAATGCAAAGATGATTAGATTTAGTGTGGCGAAACAAAGCAGTTATTACCTATGTTTATTTTGGTAAAAGATGTGTTGTATTGCTGGCTTATTACATCAGCAATTACTGAGATTATGGCAATTTGCTAAAATCTCAGAGATTGCATAAAATACCCTTGAATGCTTCAAAATGTTTGATTGCACGCCACTAGCACAAAACATGTGAAGCCAGCAGGAGAAAACGAATTTATTTCTACATATTAAATTGATAGATGTAGATTTAAAAACAATATACTTGTTTCATAGATATTCTTTCCTAGAAGCCTTTCTAAACCATTTAAAGTAACTTCAAATACAGGCAGTGAGGGAAATTAATTTAAACTATAGATTCCTGCAAATCAGTCATTTTTATGTTTGTTTCTTTTTTAATTACTATTGTTGGTGCTTTTTAAAAGAAGACCAAAAGATGATTTAAAAGAGAAGAGGCATGTGTTTCAAAAATATTTTTGTTCCTTAGATTCCATGGGATGATCTCAAGGGAGGAAGCTGACCAATTATTAAGTGTTGCAGAGGGAAGCTATCTCATTCGTGAAAGCCAAAGGCAACCTGGAACCTACACTTTGGCATTAAGGTCAGTAATTAATATTTCATTTTAAAATTTATAAAATATTCAAAAGATTTTACTCTGTTGCTGACCTCAGATTGTAAAATTTCTTGTGATTGTTTTATTATTTTTTTAGTCATTATACTTTTTTACCCTAGTTACAGATTTGATCTTTAACCTTCCCTGCCCCTTTTTGAAGTGCTAACATTCCTTATTGTTTGCACCATCAGGATAATAACAATTGTGGTTTTGCTGGTGGTGCTTCATTTTGCCCTTCTCCCACTGTGTTACAGATGTGACCCCATGCAGATGCTGGGAGAGGAGGTGATCAAGAAATAAAAGGCATCTTATGAGTTCCCCTGACTAGTCTGCCATGTGGGGTACTGGCTAGGTAGCTGTTGCTGAAGAACATTTCATTCTCTCTAGTTTCTCCATGGGATGGCAATAAATCAGGAGGCCTTTTTTCTGAACACCTGTTAGCTAACAGTGTTTGCAGATCTACTTCGTTTTGCAAAGTTCTGGCAAGTGAATAAAAAAGCCAAACGAAAAATAGTTGTCAGTTTTAAATAGCTTAATTATTTTTAAGAAAGTGGAGGTTATTTTGGCCTGTGCTGTACACCTAAGTACTCAGATGCGAGATAATGGATTATTAGCTATGTTTTAAATCTAAGTGGGACAGAAAAACATTGAAGGAGAAGATGCAGTTACTGAAAGTTTTATATGGGTAAAATAAGATTATAATTAAAATAATAATGTCTAGAAATAATACATTGTGATGAATTAGTTTTCTTTTTCAGGGAAAGAATTTTTTAATGAGGTATTTGTTTCTGTAGTAGTAAGATTTCAAAGAGAAACATTATTGACATTTACACTGACTTCCATTTACAGTGTAAATTTGGTATTTCTTATTAAAATAATACTCAATTTCATCATCTTCTGCTCTTGCTCTGCTTTTTAAAGCTAGAGAGAAATCAGTTGTTGTAACACCTGGCTTGAAGGCAGAGCTCCTGCCCCCTGCTTCCAATGGTGCAGAAGGCACAGGGCCTATAGACTAAGATGAAGCTGTTGAACAGCTTGTAGGATGTATTGCTACAGGTTGTTTTTCAAATGCACCTCCCGTCCAGCAAATCAAAAGATGGCTTTTTTCCTAGGTTTGATGGTATCTCTTTCAAACTGGAAAACCCCTTTGAAAGCAATAAAATCAATTTTATACCAAACAGAAAAAAGAATGGATAGTTGTTAGTGATCAGTTTGGGAAAAGGTTTATAATGATAGCAAAGTTGTTATCATTGATTTATTTTGGCGAAATTCAGTGTTTGGGAAAACACAACAGAATCTGAAACTGCAGCATCTTGCACCCATTTCATTATGTTTAAGTGCTGAATGACTTATGTATCAAGGGCAGTGAGTCTAGGTGGCTGCTTTCCTTCCCACGGCAGATAATGCTTTGTTGTCTTGCTGTTGGCCTTCAAAGTGTATGAATGAGGGTGTTTACTCTCATACCGTAGGTGGAACTCTGTGAACTGCAGTGCTGTGTCTTCCACACTTTGGAATTTTACCACTAGGATTTCTTTTTTATCACTACTAGGAAGTGTAGCAGGAGTCTGTGTTTCCATTGACTGGAGGGAGAGTTTTGCTCAGTTTCTGTTTTCCCTCTCCCTGGAATTAGAGATGCAGGATATAACCATAGTCAAAATGCCCACTGGCTGTGTTTCTGACACTGTAGCCTCTCTTAAAGACTAGATCCTTTCTGCATCCTGACTGTGAGAAGTTTGCTGTGATTGCCATGATGAGTTTATGTAATTTTATCATTTTTTGAGAGCATCACTTGTATTTGGGTCACTACACTGCCAGATGGCAAAGATAGCCCTGTCTGCAGTTTAGATAATCCTAGTAAGGAATTTAAGAATGTAATTTCCATGGCCAAAACCTGAGCTTGTCAGTAGGATGGTATGTATGAGCAAAACTTTTCCAAGTTCAACAGAAGGCTTTGATTGAGTTCAGGGTCTCTAATTTCACACTTTCTCTTCTAGCTGTATGAACCAATTTGATATTTTCATACTAGGTTTAAGTGCCACTCTGTCTCTTAAAGTCATGTTAATTTTAAGATCACTTCAGTATGATTTTTGCTTTTCCTTCTTTACCTTTGTTTTACTCCTTAGAAGGTGTGGGAGGAAAGAAAACTTGGTCACCTTTACATAAAAAAACAGACACAGAACAGGTTCCAAGAATTTTATGGAGTTAAGCCAGTGATTCTCTAGAGGTGCTCTAATTCTGCAGTAACATAGTAGCAAAACATAAAATGAAATATCCTTGTTTTCTGATTAGTTTTCAAGCCCATTTTGGTAAAAAAAATGGAATAAAGTTGAGAAAAATTTAGATTCTTGAAGGTACCATCAACTCTTGGCATAAATACTTGGTTCCCTCTGTATTTCTGTGTATCTACTCAGTCTCTCTCTTGCTGTTTGTTGCCTGATGTGTCAGTCTTTGACAGTCTGTCGATTTTGATTAGGACAAATTGGAAACTGCCTATGAAGTGCGATTGCATCACGAAATCCCAGTTCATTGAGACATAAAAGTCTTGTGGTAGCTCTGGGTAGGAGCAGCTGATGTTGAGACTGAGACAGGTTTGTTTCCTGGCTTGTAGCTGCCGATGGTTCTGCTGGGAGGCAGGCAATTCAGTGAGACAGACGGCCCAGCACGTCCAGCTCTGGCAGATGTCTTCTTCCTGTGTTTGTGTCAGCGTGCCTGGGAATCCTGAAAAGCCCAGTGCATCCAGTTGTGAAGAGCAGTTTAGTGAAACAGGATCATATCTCTTCCTGTGGCAAGGTATGATGTCTCTGTGATGAAATGTTTCCAGTCATCTTATCTGCAATGGAGAAGAACAAGCTTTTTGTGATTTGTCCCGAGGACCCAAGGCAGACAGTTCCTCAGATCATCACGGAACACTTTCAGTGTTACATTTGATTCTACCAGCTATTGTAGCTGATGTCCAAAATCGCAGTGTCCATAGCAGCCAGGACTGCACATCCTGTTCAAGATGAACTGCGCCACGTGTTTTAGTTCTTTGTTCTCTAAACCCTTCTAAATGAGTTTTTGACCACTGTGAAGCATTAGGCTGTGGTGCTTTTATGGAACTAGCTTTAGTAGATCTAAAGATCTTGTTCCTGAGCTGCAATAACTACAGACATAGCCTAGCACCACTTAAATGACCAAATACAGGACAGGAAAAATAATACTTGTTGCAAGCTTAAGCAAGGCAGTTAACTGTTTTTACTGCAATACTGTGGAATAGTTAATTGAGTTCAAAGTGAAGATTTTTAATATTTTTTCTTAGTAAGGTAGGGAAAGTGACTCTTAGCCAAAAAAACTTTTCCATTTTTAAAGTTGCTGTTGAGTTACTGTAAAATCTGCTTTCCACTTATATAACAAGCTGCATTTTGATCGTCTTATGATGAGCTATTTTTGTCTACTTTCATCCATTATCACACAATTAATTTGCATCATGACTTTTTTAAAGGCAGACTACCTTTTAAATCTAAATTTGAAACAAAAGACGGTGGGGTTTTTTTAGAAAATAAATTTCTCAGAATTTGTAACAGAGGTAGAAGTATGTTCTTAAAGAAAAAGAAAATGATAATTTAAATGTTGTTTTAAGTGTTTAAGTTTGATTAAATATTCAGAGCTGTCCTTCAAATAAAATTCATGTTCAGAGCCTAAGAAGGCCTGTAAAATTGTGTCAGCTCAGACACCATATAAAGGAGAATGAAGCATAAACACAACTGAGAGCAGCAAATCAGCACCCTACTATATTTAATGCCTGTACTTAATCATGGATGCATTTACCAATCTTTCCTAATTAATTAATCAGAGAATGCCACTGAAAATGTTTTGCAATCTTGAGGTTTAAAAAAAATTACTAACATGAGAAAATTATCATAGATTTATATCTGTGTCCATACATATCAGCAAGTCTCTGTTAGAATAGAAACATATAAAGTACATTGTAATGTTAATTCAATGTTCCAAACAGATAAAAAGGATGAAAATTCCTAATTCACTTCTGGAGCTATTAGATCTGCTTTTAAATTTGGTAAAAGAGTAGTACATTGCTTAATGTTAAGACCTATGGCAAATGACAGTAACAATAAGACATGGTTTGCAATGTAGGTTTTTGTGGTGGAGAGCTTGTTTAATAATTAGGATGAGGATAAAGAGGAAATGGGTAGAGATTGTACTAGTGGTAGGCGTTGAAGTGTGATGGTACTGCATGTTCTTTTGAGCAGATAGCTGCTGTAGCACATTTAATTGGTTACCATGGTTTCCCTTCCTGCAAATTCTATTGTTGTGATACTGAGAATGAATTGAAATAAGGTTCTGCAGCATGATTTTTTTTTAAAAAAATGGTAATAATGTGAGCCATGATTATGAGTCATGTTTTCTTTATGTTTGGGGGTTTGGGCACATTGAAGATTATGAACCACCAGGAAAGAATTCTTCAGGTCAAATAAATGCCAAAAATTAGTAATCTTTATTTTAGTCAACCAATTACATCTATTGTGCAAATTCATACATATATTCTCTATCCCTAAATTATGAAATTTTGTTAAGAAACTAGCCACTGGCATTTTAAAAGGAGACCTAATTGGTAGGCTATTAGAGCATAATGCTGCAAATGAACCTTTTAAATTTCAGAGGACAACTGCTTTGGTAGCTGGATGCTGTTTATTTTCAGTGGGCTCTTTTGGGACACATGTGTAGTGCTGTTCCAGAACACATGTGGATTGCTGTGGGATTACTTACACATGAAGAATTCAACATCTGCAAAAGGCTTCTTGAATTCAGAGATTAAAACTGTTGATCTGCATTCTGCTGAAAAGCCATCGTTGTACATACTGGGACATGGGAGAGGAATTGGGGAAGGAAGAATTGTTTGAAACTACTTTCTACATGATAATAGCTGAATTATGTTTTTGGAATTATGAATGTATCAAAATCTGATCATAGTTTATCCTGCATCTACAGCTGATCTGTAAGTAGTCAGAAGGAGCCCAGCAAAACAGTAGCTAACTGCATCTCTTCACTTTACCATGGTAACAGTATTCTGACATCATGCTAGTTGGTAGGAAAAAATTATAAAGACCATTTTAAAGACTAAACTTTGCATATCTTTCTGTGTACTTCTTTTACCTGATTTTCAAATGAAGTGATTGGCAGTAGCAAGGGCTAAATTCAGTTTCTAGAAACGTTTCTAAAATATTCATACAATATTCCTTGGTTGCTAACTGAAAAAAAACCAGGGGAAAAGGTGGTGATAAATTCTGGAGCTTGCTTTTCTGCTTCAGTTAAAACAATTGGCCCACTATTTAAATGATGTTCCATGTAAAAAGTTTCTTTCCCTACATAAAATTTCACACTAAATAATTTACTCTGTTACTTTGTCAATAACATGAAAGGTTCATCTATCAGGGAATAGCTTGTCATCTGCCTTATGTAAGTGCACCTGGGCACTACTGAGATGGCTTCACTTAAGTATTTAGAATAATAATAAATAGCTACTAACCTTAATGAGTAATTAACTGGCTACCTTGGTCCTCCCACAGACTAGAATGTTTTTTCCTTATGGTTCACGTCTTCTTGCTGTGTTCCTGTTCTCCTTCCCTCCTCTTCCCATCTGTTGTTGTTGTCAGCTCTGTTTTCTTTTGGCTAGAGTGTCTAATTTATCCTTGGCAATTCAGTTTACTGCAGTCTTTCTCCTGCTTGTGTAAGTTCAGCACTTCTCAGAGGAATACTCTCTGCTTCAGCATGTTGTGAACTTTTTTGGGAGGACTTGTCCAAGAGACGCCTGTGCTCAGTGTACACAGCTCACGTGCATTTTACGTGTCCTTCACCCTGGCTGTAGTTCGTGCTGCGCCACAAAGCTCTGCTGTGATCTGGTGAGCAGCAGAGGCACTGGGCTTGTGGTGAGGTACTGTGGGGCAGCTCACAAGGTCTGGCCTCACTTCTTGGTTTCATATATGACTTGGCTTGAGGCCATGAAGTTCTGCAGGCCTCATTTCTCCATTAGAAAAGATGTTTTCTCTTCTCTATTGTCTCATATGCTTATTCAGTACAGAAGTCTAGGATATCTTAAAAGTGGCCCAGACAGACTGAAAGTTGTACCCCATCTCTCAGACTGCCCCCAGTCACAGCTCCTGAGCAGGAATCTGTGTTGGAATTTGCTGGTTTTATGCTGCATAATGTCTGCCTGGTTTAAAGCTTCTAGACACTGTTGGACTTTAAATAATAGTTGAAAAAATCAAATTGTAATGCAGTCAGTTGATAATTAAATTGTGTATGCAAGTACATTGTGATCTCTCCTCTCAAAGCATGCATTTCTGTATGAAATCAGAAACAATTTCAGAATTGTTCAGAAACAATTCTGCAAGTTCTACTGGAATGCCTCTTTCTCTCTACTGCTTTTAGAAAATGCTAGGCAGAAATCTATCTTCAAGTTAGTCCTTTTGAGTGGCCTCTTCTTTTGTATATTTTTGGAATACATACTTAGAAATTTTTGTATTTGGAGAAATACCTTTATTCCTGTGCTTCATCAATAAGCAAAAAAGTCCTTCAGCTGTAGATACTGTGGATGCTTTATAGACATATTTTCAAGATAACACCCAATAGCCTTACATTGTTTTTTAATGTCATAATCGTTTTCATCAAAACATTTATTAATTATTCAAACACCAGAACAACTGACAGCAATAAGTGTTATCTGGCTCAGTTTTCCTTTTCCTTCTCCCTCCTTTATACTTGGAGAAGCTCAGCTGAGTTGAGTATGGTTCCTTCTGATTTGATAGGTGCTAGAAAGAGAATCAAGCTATTTTTTTTTCTTTTATATCTTGAGATGAGTAAATGGACTCTATTCGTTTCAGTAATAAATTGACATCTGCCCCATTTATTGCTGCACTTGCATGAAAGAAGAAATTGTATTCTAGAAAAACAGAATATAATAGTAAAAAAGCTATTAATCTTCATTGATGAACTGTTAGTAGCCCCAGGAATTCTAACAGTGCATGTTATGTATGCAGGAACCATTTTGTTTTATGTTATTATGCTTGTTTATTGTTAAGGAATGCAGCTTTGAGGAAAACCACTTAGAGAGCAGGATGAGTATACTGGTGAATCTCACTGTTTGCAAAAAAGTGATGAGCGAGTACTAGAAGATTAGAGGTAGAATACACCGAGAAAACAAGTTAAGTGAATAGCAAATTCTGTAATACCTTTAAGTAAGTTAAGTAAACCTGCACAGTAAGATTTGAATTAGCAGTGGCTTAAGGCAAATCAGATTTGACAAAATCTCTCTGGAACAGAAATCTTACTGTAGTTTTTTTTAATCTAAGTGAATTTGGGTTTTCTTGAGACCTTGAACAACAACCTGCCAAGTACATTAGGAAAAAACTCCAAACAAAAAGGAACAACAACAAAAACAACTTTGCTCCACTCTGCTCTCCAAAAACCCTTTCTGGACTGGCAAAGCTATTTTACAATAAGAACATTTCTTTGGGTTTTCACTTGATGTCTTCCACTCAGGTTTCCTTGATATACTGAATTAAAATATCCATATTGTTTTAGTAGGATAAATTAAGAGCAAGTTGCTTTTACTTTGAGAAAGTCTATAGAAGCAAAAGAGAAATACGACAGTCATCAGTAACTTTTAAACTAAAAGAGGTTTGATTTAGAGTAGATAGGAAAGAAATTTTTTTATGATGAGGGTGGTGAAATACTAGAACAGGTTGCTCAGAGAAGTAGTAGATGTTCCATCCCTGGAAAAATTCATTGGATGGGGCTCTGAGCATCCTGGTCTAGGTTAAGATGTCACTGCTTATTGCAGGGGGATTGGACTAAACAACCTTTGAAGGTGCCTTCCAACCCAAACCATTCTTTGTCTCCATGAACTTAAACTTGTAGGAAAAGCTGTTCTAAGTAACACAAAAGTGAAAATGTTTGAGCATCATGCTGTGGCAATTTTCTCTCCATAGTACACAACTGCAGTGGAATTTCTGCTACATTTCTGGTGTTGTTCTACTTCAAAATATACCAGAAAAAACAATATCATATATGACCTAAAATGTGTTACGCACAGAGTAAAATTTGCATGCACATTTTGAAGTTTGCTGAGCAGACACTGGTAGGGTTGATACCTTAATTTAGATGAATTGAAACACAGTTCTATTTTAAAGTAATATGAAAGCTCTTTGTAGCATGAAGTCACATGCTAAAATTAACTCTTGAAGAACATTTCTGTTAAAATTTTGGTAAACATAATTATGTCCTTAGTAGGAAACTGTGAAAGTTAGTAATATTCCTGCTAGTAACATTTCCACATGATCTTTATCCAGGCAAGCCTGCATAGGTCTCCAAATATTGCTTTCATGTAAAGAGAAGATACCAGGCTTTTAATATGTTCCCATGTGCATGTAGAATTCAAATATGGCTTAACCACTATCCACAGTGAGTCTATTTCCAGGAAGCATGGAACTTTCATCAGATAGAAAAGGAAGTAAAACATTGCCCAAAACACTGGTATTGATTCTGATTCAATCATCAAATCAATCCCAGCAATTTATATAAGGTTAAATGGAATAAGGCATGCAAGCACAATACTAAAAAGAGGTAATGCATCTGTTCAAAACAAACAGATTATTTTCAAATGCTTACCACTGATCAAGAATAGTAACATTTACCTTCAGTATTAAATGATCTTACTGCATATTAATAGCATACATAGTCCTTGATCAGCTGACATTTTTTCCAAATTTTAAGATGGTGAAAATCAGCTGTTAATAGTAAAATAATACACTGAGGCAAAAGAATTCTTCTCTTATTTTGTTAGATATATTTGCGAAATGCTCCATTACAGGTACCAAGGGCTAATAACACTTTCTTCATTGTTTTCAGCAACTGTTGCCTACTGCTGATGCCCTAGAGCAGGTGGTTTGTCCATGACAGTGCTTATGATCCACAGGGATGTGCCACTGCTCTGGTCCTCCCTGCCTGCTGTTGGCAGCACACTATTTCTGCAGTATTGTTTTCCCTCTTGGACAAGGAAGTTTGGGCAGTGACACAGGTAAATAGTCTTCAGCCTCAGTTGAGAGAGACTGCTGGGAAGCTATTATCAATGATACTGTACAAGCTCTGAACTTTTCTGTTTGATCTAGGTTAGACTGAGGGGGTCAAATGTTGGGTCTGCATTGGCAGGCCATAGATGCGTTGCAGCACCAGGTCTAAGATTTGTTTTCTGTTTTGAAGGATGCCATACTTTTTCCATGCTGAACTAACGTATCATGCATTCAGCATGGGTCTAACCGGGTTTTAGGGATAACTTTATACTAAATTAATATTCACCAAGCAACAGTCAGCTAGCCAGTACTGCCCTTCCAAATGGCTCTGGAAAACTATCTATAGTGACTGTACTCTGCCACCCTTCCCAGCCATATCAGCTAGGATTTTTTGTCTCCGTTTGTATCAACCCCTAATGCATTTGATTTCATTAATACATATTGTGTTCTTGTAAAATACTGCTCAGGCTTTGAAAACTATGTTATTTGTCAGGCAGGTATTCTGGGAAGTTGGCAAGTTCCACAGTTCCCTCGCCATCATCAGAAATGTTGTTGCCAATGAATATTAAAAAAAAAAAAAAAATTAGCTGCTCTCAGGAGCTGGAGACCTTCAGGAATAACTGTGTAGAAGAGGTTTTGGCTGCATGCAAGGCTTGTGTTTCTTTGACAAGGAAATAGGCCAAAAGAGGATCTGTAGAATAATTTGTTTTCACTCCCAAGAACACAGCATGATTAAGAGACATTCGTGATTGCAAGATTGCTTATATTCCTGTGGCCTTTTATGGAGTGTCAAGACTCTAGTCGTAAGTGTTGGTTGAGCATTTTCAGAAGATAGAACTGAAACTCTGGCACCTAATTTTAAGTAAGACTTCTGCCTTCTGGCTGCAAAGCACATTTAGACTCTTTCTCTAAGGGAAGATTAAGTCCAAGTGACCTTTAGGCTCAGACTTAAGTTTTCCCAGTTCAGTGTGTGAAGTTGCTTGAAACTAAGGAGGACACAAGTAGTCCCGAGGGGCATTAAATTTGTCATTTGGTTGCAGCTACAGATTCTAAACAATGCCTTTGTCTAGAAAATCTTCTCATCATAAAATAGCCTGTGAAAGTGGTGAATAGTATGGTACAATTCTGTATGTGGACTATAAAATCCATCTTCTCAGATGGTCAGAGAGTGTGTCTGGGCTCTTGATGCTTCACTTCCTTTTGTTTCTTCACTGAATGCTGCATACAGGTAGGTGGCTGATTCTGAAGCCTGTCTCTCTCACGGTATGATACCTAATTCAACCCCTCAGTCCTTTATTATCCTTTATTACCAGCCGCATTTGCTCTACCGTTTAATACGTTTTCCCACGTTATCTACTCTGCCCCACTGGCAACCAAAGAAACTAGACAGATTGCTTTTCAGACAACTTGGAATAAAAAAAGTCTTTTATCTGTAGTCCTGCTGCTTGCAAACAAATGCACAGTGGACACAATGAGACTGTTTGACATGTCAGAGGTCTAATTCTTTTTCTTGGAAAAACATCTGATGTTCCCCTGTTTAAACCAAAAGAGAACATACTTTATCTGTGTCCCACTTTCTACTTATTAAACAAAAAACAGCTGGTACCAGTACTTGCCTTTAGGAGGAGAGCATCAGGAAGTTGAAATATCAAATCTTGGTTCTACTTAGTTGCCACGGTGATGTATAATTAACCAGGCTGCAGGAATGTTACAGAAAGTAAACATCAGAAAATAGTCTTGCTAATGGAAAAATCTAAATCATAGTTCTAAGGAAGACTGAAGCAACTGAAGATTAAATCTTAAATAATAATTTTCAATTGAACATGTATGTTCGTTCTTATATTGTAATTTGATAAAAATAGTGTCATCATGTGGTCAGGAAAAAATTTAAATGAGTTTGAAAGAAATAAAACAGGATTCTCAGGCATGTTATTGATGGTACAGTCTTTGTAAAAGATTGGTGTTCCATTGATCTGTGGGGATTTTGGGGGTTTATCTCCTTGTTACTAGTAGGATTCTATTTGAAAACCAGTACATTTCCCCACAACATATCCAATTAGAAAAGAATAGAGAAAAAAATTTGATTTGGAACAAATGGGAAATTAGATAAAGGCAAACCATTAATCTCTTGAAAACTGTAGTCCTTATAGTGTCTCTCAAAGACATGCTTCATGTGCAGGGGTCTGAACAGATCTACAGCATAGGGGCTGCTCAGTAAAACATACCTGGGGTAGGAGGGTGCACCTGCTGACCCTGATAGAAAGACAACTAATCTTTTAAGAAGTTCTGTTTGTTTTCTGCATTTGGCCATCTTGTTATTCAGAACTGGTTTTAAACCTTGAGGCATGTTGCTAAAATCAAGACACTATGTGTACTTAGTAATAGGCCTTGCGATGGTTTTCTGTGCCTTACCCTCTCTTGATAAAATTAGTGTAATACTTCTTCTTCTAGAAAGCTAAGAGCAGTAAGTGACCTGCAGCTTGCTTAAAACTCTGCTTTAAGTAGTCAGAGCAGATGTTACTGCTTAGAGCAGCAGTTCACCTGCATCTCTTAATATAAGTAATTCTAATGTATATTGTCATTTAAGGCCCATTATTTTTCACCTTCAAACTTACTTGGTTCTCCTGATGAAGTGAGAACCATCAAGGTGCTTGTATGTGCTCAGTGTGCATTATTCCCACTGACTTGAGCAGATGCCAGTGAAGGTTGCTCACTTTGGCACTGCAAAGTGCTGAGCACTTTTGGCTCACGTTGACTGACAGTCAAGGGTGTACAAAGAGGACGTCTTGTGGTCAAAGCGTGTTTGCCACACACTGTGTTGAGTATAAAGGTGCCCTGAAGAGTAAGTCTGAATACATCTACCCCTTCTGCTATAACTTAGGACATTATCTTTCCACTTTCTGAATTACTTGTATTCACTCAGAACTGCATCTTGTGATGAAATTAGCATTGGGTAAAAATGTATTTCTTTCTGTCATTTTGTAATTTCTCGCGTTTGATTCAACGAACTTTTAGTTTGTGTGGCATAAAAATATGTATGGAAGTACCAGTTAATCTGCAGGAAAATGCCCATGGAGTTCCTGCACATTGTGACCTCTTTCCTTACTGAGCAGGATGCAGATTTGTGAGGGCCCCCTCACATTTGAGTATTATATAGGAATAGCTGCTTCTGAAGTTGCAGTCACTGTCAGACTATTGACAGGGGGATGGGGAGGTTTGGCATTTTGATGTAGAACAGAGAAAAAAATACAGATTCCAGAACCATGTATTTTTGCCCATATTTGCAAGAAGAATGCAGTATTTCACCTGAGGCAAGGTCTAAAATTATGCTTTCCCCTGTTTGGCGAGGCCCTGCTGAGAAGAGGAGCCACTTCAGCAAAGTATCATTATTTACTGTGTTCCTTAACATCTCCAATGAAGCATTTGATTGTAAAGTGAAACCAATCCATCCTTTCAAATTTAGTTCTTAATACTTATTTGGCACATCTGACCTCATAAGGGGGCCCAGTACCCTCGCTGCTGTCTGACCAAGGAACAGCACTGGAGTGAGCTGTGAAAGCAGCTTCTTGCCTCCATCTTCTCTGCAGGAAATGTTGCCAAGTGCAAACACTGGTGTGTTTTCACATGTTTAGACTGCTTTGAGGCAGAAAATGGTTGCAGATTCTAAGTACAGTTTTTTAAAATATGCTACTGTTCAGGTAAACTCAGCATTCTTATGGTTGCTAAGAGCCTGTATCAAAATGCTGCTCCATCCTGATGCAGAATGGCTGGTGTTGGATAGCTTTCGTGTTATATATCCTGTATATTACAAAGATTTGCTTGAAGCTTGGGACTTAACAAGCATAACACAGAAGGACTTTTGTACAAAGCTTGAAGAGTTAGTCCTGGGCCTTTGGCCAGGAATAAAGAATGCTTGCCCTTGTGCCATTTTGTCCTGTGCTGCTCCGGTTCTGGCAGCAGCTCTGCCTCAGTGTAATTGTTGGCACTGGAGCTCAGCTGAACCTTGAATGGCCTCTTCCTGCAAGCAGGCAGGGGAGCAGAGGTCCGAGACGGCATCAAAACTCCGTATTGATCGGCTGTAATAGAGGACTCTATTATGAGAACTCTTCGTATCAGAGCCAAGCAAATTGACTACAGTGATATAGTAGTGAAGCACTAAAAAAAGCCATAAAGAGTGTGAAGTAATTTTTCAGTTTTTCCATAGATAATGGAAGGGCTAAAAGAATACAAGAACAAGCAGCTCCTTCTGGGACAGTAACTGTTTTGGCTATCTATCTGCAGTTGTTGTTGATCTCTCCTTTCTATCTGTGCTAAGTAGTAGTTCCCCAGCTCAGCTGGACCAGACACAGAGCATAGTCACAGCTTTAAGTGATAAAGTGTTTTTAATTGTTTGCAAAGGCTTGCTTACTCTTATTTATTCTGCTTACTGCTCTTTAAAAAAAACAACTTTCCCATTTCATTGAGGCAGATTTGGAAGTCAAACCAGAAACTTCAGACTCTACTACGATGGAAAACACTTTGTTGGGGAGAAACGTTTTGAGTCCATCCATGACCTGGTGACAGATGGATTGATTACTCTTTATATTGAAACGAAGGCAGCTGAATACATTTCCAAGATGACAATTAATCCAATTTATGAGCACATAGGATATACAACTTTAAACAGAGAGCCAGCACACAAAAAGCATATGCCAACCCTGAGAGATGAACATGATGGCAAAGAGTCTACAGGAGAGGATGAGGTAGCAGAAAAGAGGGTAAGCAACTGTTAACCCATGCTTTTTTTCTGTTAGACTTTTTATTTTGTACTTTTAACCTTTCCCCTCTGCTATAAAGTACTAAAGGTCTCTGCAGCTATTTAGTCTACATATTTATTTCCAGTGTTACATTAACAGTGATATTTAAACTGGTTATAAAGTTTTGTAATGGTAATTTTTGGATATTGCAAATTTTCATGATTTGGAGGTTAGTTATTTGTCATTGTGATTCTTCAGGTGTTTTTATAGTTATAGATGTTACCATGAAGCCACTCCTTTATTTAAATGGGCAAAGAATATTTAATCTTAAAACTGTTTCCAGTATACAAGACGATTGCATTTTATTTCTTAATATATTCAGCTTTCCCCAAACAAATGCATTCCATAATCTATTCAGCAGTCTGCATATAATGACAGTAAAGTTGTCCACATTATAAATAAGACTGTTCATTAAGTTGATAAAACGTTAAAACATTTCACTTGGCTAAGTTCAGCCTGTCAGAAGCTGACAGAGCTATTTTTGGCCTCAGCCAGACTTACAAAGAAGGATTGCTCTCTTCAGAGAGCTGCAGTATCAGCTGAGAAGTAGTTGCATCCTGGATTATAAAATAAAAACGAAGAAGAAAGAAATCTTAGAACCAGTGAACATAAAAAATATTAAAGGAGGTTGGGAATGTACTGGGCAGACAAAGCAGCTGCCTGAAATTTCATTTGTGTTTCAGAGACTAAACATAAAAGGAAAGCATAATGTATATGCCTGTGTGTTAAATGAAATACTTTGTTTATTGAAAGCCTGACAAATGAAAGTCTTTTTTAAAGTTATTTTTACACACGTGTAGGTGTTAATGCAAGTATAATAGTCTAATATGTTCCACCATTTCACAAACTTCAGAATTATATACATTAGGACTATCTAATATACTTATAGTGTGTAGAAGAAATGCTAACCTTAGCTGGGATCTTTTGTCTCTCTAATCAGAAATATGTGATTTTAGTTTTTGTGGATGTAGAGCAAAGGTCTGACTGACAGTTTCCAACATACATGACTATTACAGTGAAACTAAGCTCCATACAGAGTCCACAGAGAGGCTCATAGCTTTGGTCCTTCAAATCCTCCTTCAGCAGAATCTGTCATTCTGCACTGAATTTGCTGAGAGATGAAGCACCCAACTTAGCTTAAAGTATGAATCTTCACTGTTATCAGATCATTTTGACAAAAGAAATACTGCTGGGATATTGAAGCTAGCTGACCACGTTTAATATCCAATTTCTTGCCTATTAGATACCAGTAGTTGAGGGGTGAGTTATCACTTACAGTTCCTGACAGCCGCTGCTTCCAGTGTGCTGTTTCAAAAGGATTTTTTTGCATATTATCATAGACAGTTTATTATAATGCAAAGCCTGGGTAAAAATCTTCTCTAAGTCTTCTGGAAGTCACCACTTTGGGTTTCTTTGGTAAAATTAACTCCTCCTGCATTTAGAAACTTTCAAGTGACAGCAGAACTCTGTTCTGTTACAATTTTTAAACTGATGAAAAAGTGTTCATAGTAAAGGGATTTCAATGATTATTATTGAAGAATGCTGTTTTTTCCATGGATTACATTGTGTTATGTCACTCACCAACAAGGTATACATACTGTTTTGAAACTTTTTCATTAAATAGCTCACGGACTATTGAATATTTCTCAAAGATTGAAATTTTATTTGAAAAACTTTTAGACAGGTTAGTCACGCATTCTCAGCATCCCACCCTCTTTGTCTGGAACTTGAAAGCAACTAAAGGGGCTTCAGCCACAAAATAGTTCAACAGTAGTGGTGTTTTCAGCCTTGAAGCCCAGGTTTTAATACTCTTCTTTGTTTTGTCTTGGAACTGTATTGATTTGAACATACTGAGGCACACAGACATCACAGGATAATTAAATGTGGAGATTTCAATTTACTTTTTGAGTCATTATCCAGTTGGGATTGCTATCTGTGGCTGCATGGGGACAGCACAGTGTGATCTTTCTCACCTTGGAGTAGCACAGAGGTGACATCTTGGCTGTCTTTGCACCTCTCAGGGTTTTGGTGGGAAGATGGCACAGATTTTCCTGCATGTCACTTCACACAGCAAATCTCCAAGGAGAGCAAGGCATTCAGCCCCATGACCAACACCTGATCCCACTAGCAACCTCAGCATTTGGAACAAGCAGCCATTTATAAATAGGTCAAGTAGTTTTTCTTTCTTTTTGGTGGCAGGGATGGCAGGTTGATTCCTGTTGTCCAGTATAAAGAGAATATGATTGAATTGCAATGAACCAAAGGAAATTGTTCAGAACTCAACACGAAAAAACATTGTCTTATGATCCAAGCAACAAGATCTGTGTGCCCATTAGCCCCATGGTGAGGATGAAAATTTCCTCAGTGTGTACAGCATTTGGCAATTAATGCATCTTTATCAGTTTTGTAATGTAGTCACACAGCTTTTCCCTGCACGGTATTCTTCCTCCTCTGTAAAGAGAGGAAGAAGTCTGGGGCTTTAATGTGATCATCCTGATCCAAAATGCGTTCCCAGATTTGCAGACTCTGAGGCTGTTCAGATACCAATCTAAATTTTGTGCCTGCAACTGTTGCCCAGTCATGTGTGGGTGGTGTATGGAATATAAGTCCTTCAGAAGAAGGAAAGATGAGACACAAAGACACAGTCAGAGCCTGTGGAACAGCTGGTGGGAATGGAGTTTCACTTTCTGCCATGGAAACTGGGCAGCTAGAGAATACACCTCAAGCTTGAGAATGAAATATTAAAGAGCACTCACCCAGTCTTCAGTTTGGTGTGGGGCAGTAGCAGGAAATGCTGCATTTTGTGTTAGATGCCTCCCAGCAGGCACTTGTAATATCTTATTTGTTCCCTGCTCTTTTCTGCAATTAATGTATGGTAGAAGAATTCAGTATGTGTTGGGTGACACTTTTCATATGCAATATATTAAAAATGAGCCCTAGGAAAGGGGAAAGATTTAAAGACCGTAAGAGATGAAAAGTCAAAACTTATGCAATCATTAGATAAGGATTGTAAGACACAAATTGCAATACTCCTGAGCTGTGCAAGAGACCATGTTGTGGCATGATTTAAGATGCAGTTTTTAATGGGGTAAGCATGAGAATATAATCCACTGCACACACAGCACGTGCTTCACTGATTATGAGAAAGAACATGACTGCATACCATGTACAAGTATATATTAAAAGTTAAAATTCCTGGTTAATGATTTAATGCTTTTCATAACCTATGAAGGAATTACTAAATAGTCAGAGATAACTGGAGGAGGAGAGACTGAAAACAGGAGAGTGCTTGTCCTGCTCGAATGTCCCAAATAGACATTTTAGCTGCTGCACTAAAATGGTGATGCTGGTTCCCAAAACAGTCTGCAGATTGTTCAGAACTCAGTTATGGGGCCATTGTGGTCTGTGTGTTAAGAGAGGGCTAAGAATGATTTAGAAGGGGACTTCCCATGTGGATCCAATCTGTATGACCTAGCGTGGAAGTGGAAATAATACCCAGTATCATAAGATTTAGTATTCCTCCTGTGCCTTGAATACTGATGGGTCTCTGAACATTCTCTATTCTCTAAGGCAATTACGGCCTTAGAGCAGATGACTTGATTCACTTAAACACCTTATAAAAACGGTAGCTCTCAGAAATTAGTAAATGTCTAGAAACATATATAAAAGTACTTCTTTAAAGCCCTGCAAAACTTTTTTTTTCATTTTGACACGTTTTTGATTTCTTTATAGTATGTATAATATGTGTAAGAGGTTATATGAGTGATTGATTCAAGATTTAATATTTGTTATGAAAAAATGAAATCATTAGTTATGAATTATCCTGTCTTTCAAAATGAAATGCTGGGGTAAATGTTAGGATAGCAACTGAATCACATTTATTCATGTTTACTTTGGTGATATGTGCTATTTCTTCAAGAAACTTCAGTGGCTGC
Organism: Cnemophilus loriae; assembly: GCA_013397755.1. NCBI lineage: Eukaryota > Metazoa > Chordata > Aves > Passeriformes > Corvidae > Cnemophilus > Cnemophilus loriae. Next base: position 1,972,530 of record VZTF01004507.1, on the reverse strand, counting down.
AAATCAATTAAAGACCCTTTCTAGACTGTGCTACATTCCATTCAATTCCTATAGATGGAAAGAATGGAGAGAAGGTTTGTGGCAGCAGTCACCCAGCAAAAGCAATCTTCTTTTTCTGTTTTCAATTACCTTAGCTGGTGATACCATTTTTTCCTTCATAGTAAAGAAGGCTGATTTTCTGCAACTCTGTGCAAGGAGATCTGAAAATGTAATTTTAGTAGGAAACATGCTTTTACACCTGCCTCCAAAGATAATCCAAATCGCAAAGTTAAGCGTGATCTGTGTACATTTCTAATGAATTCATAATAGACTTCATGTACAAAATCGAAGGTGATACTTACGGAAGTTTGCAGAGGGACCAGTCTTACTTTCCAACCTTAGACTGACACTTCTATTTTCATTAATGACACTACTACTTTTCTACTTCTGCTCTCAGTCAAATCTGTTAGTAAGATCTGCTTAAACCTTTCCTTCACCACGGCTTATTTTATCTTCAGTGACAGGACATGAGAAGCTGTAGCCGAGGAGGTTGCAGTAGCTGTCATAGAGGCATAGGCACCCTTATCGAGGGCTGTGATGGAGGAAGGCAGCTTTGAACAGCACTGGTTGGTGCCCAGTGATGCCAGTTCTGGAACTGATAGGAGCTAAAAAGAAGATGTGGTCTTAATAATCAGGGAGGAGAGTGTGCTTTGAGAGCTGAAGTATGCTGGAAGTTGTTTGAGATATTTCCATTTACTTGAATTAATTTATAAGAAAAGATGGATGTATAATGTACACAACATCTAAACAAGCCATAGCTATAACAAGGGTAATGATGAAGCAATAATATTTTTAAAAGTGCAACTAATGAATATTTACCTTAAAGTACATTTAAAGATGCAGGAGACTGAGCACTGAAGAATCCCATGGGTTAACTTGAGGAGATTGTCAACTCTTTTCTCACAAGTGTTCCTTTCCAGTCCCTGCGCGGGTGTCCGTGACAATCACTCTGTAAATTTAATGTAATTTATAAATAAAACATAACTCTGTGGAAGGCAGAAACTTCTATTTATTTCTTCTGGGTTTAGCCCATCTTTCAGCAGAGACTTCAAAGCACAATTTTGTCAATTCCGAGAAAGTTCTTAGCAGGATGAAAGACAAGCCTACTTTTTAGGTAGCTGCTCCAGCATATCAGCAACATCATGCCCAGAAGAGATTGCCCCAGCCTCAGTCTTCCTCATCTTTCCTTTCTGTGCTTTAGCTTTAATGTTGGTGAGGAACCAGTGTCATATATGATATTATATATGGCACGTACAGTTCAAGCTGAGACTGCAAATGGTTACAATGCCTTTTTATAAACATATGTTTTTAACTTAACCCCGTGTTTATTAATACCCAAGAAAGGAGAGTTAAGTGCATGTTGCCCAGTGTACAGACATCAGCACAAAGAAAATTCTTTTCTCCAAACTGCAGAGGGCTTTTTCTACTTATAATCACCCAGACTAACCCAAGCCCTTATTTGTGTTCATTATGGCAGTAAAATTGATTCACTAAAAAAGCTCTTATAAACTGATTTTGTTTTAAGATTCAGAGCTTCCAAATGAAGCATGCATTTTGCTAATTTAAACCCCAGGTCACACACAGAATATCTAGTTTACTCTTATCAGTATCTCATGCTTATAAAAGATAAAGTAGGGAGCAAAACTTGTTTTTTAAGGGTCTCTAACTGGACGTCCAGTGCTAAACACTGTCCCATAGCTCTCCCGTTTCTCCCAGGCCAAATTCTTTCTTCTGTTGGTGCCAGTTCTAGTTTGTGCTCAGCTGTGCTCTGTTGATTCCTGCGGGTTACAAATGGCCTCCTGGCTGATTCCAGCGAGCCCTGCAGGACTTGTCCTGCCTGCCTGTCTCTGTGTGTGTCTGCACCTCCAGAGCACATTAATGTAATGATTACACCATAATGTAGGGGATTAATGTGAAGTAAAAGCTGTGTGCTCGTGTTGGTAGCCCAACTGCGTGTTGCTGATCCACTATTACGAGGGTCAGAACAAATAAGGCTTCACAGCCTGCAGACCGTGAGGAGTGCCTTAGGTCAGCCTGCATTTCAAGCAGAGACTGCACCTCCCGTTGCTATGCTACTCCTGTAGAGGTGTTTCCTGCATTCTGAAGGTAAACACAGTTGAGGATCAGCATCCTGCTTCAGCCTTTTGTCACGGGTACAAATCACTTCAGTGCTTGCTGAGATGACCTTTCAAGTTACTTTCTGCTTTTTCAGCTAAGTGTGGCTCTTTTATGATCTGATATGTGAGATGTGTACACAAAGATACAGTCTTCAGAAAGTTTGGTGTCAAATTATACCGAGACAGGCAGCTGCCATGTGAAACCTAGTGGGGCTAGTCTTTCAGACTCACACATCAGACCCTCAGCAGAAGTGTGGTGAGTAATTACCCTCAGCATATGCCGTGTGCCTGATTGAGCCTTTGTAAAATGAATAGCGTGCAGAACTGTTTAAAAGGCTGTAAAGCAGTACAGTTGCTGTGCAATTAATTCTAGAGAATAATGCTTGTATTGTTGCTGATAAAATGAAACCATTAGCAGTGAATAAACTGTTACTCTTTTCCTGTGTTTCTCTGTGTTGTGAGGTCAGTCAGTGTGAAGCCCTCACCTCAGTTCTTTTCAGGGTTTCTAATGCTTGGTGGTTTGGATCTGGTTATGTTTTTAATGCCCTTCAAAAAGTATTGTATAGCCCTAGCCTCTCTTACATGTACTGGCAGAAATTTCGTTCCTTTGTAACTGGGGTAGGCTAGTGCAAGAAAACTCGGAGGGAGGGAGGGAGGATTCTCCCTTTGCTCTTGAAGACCCAAAGAGGATGGCTTTCTTTGGGCACTCTTCAGGGTGAGAACGATTTTTCCCATCCGAGAGGACCTTAATAGTTGGGACATAGAAATACAGAGGTCCAGCTCAACCCTGGATGAGCAATGGAGAGCTGTCGTGACTTCAGTCCTAGAGCGCTGTAGGAGCCAGCTGCTGACCTTCCCTATGGGCCTTACACTTGAGGCTTCCAAAAAGGCCACCTAGAGATACAGTGGGGAAGCCACATAGACACGTATAAGTAAATTAAAATCTTCTTTCTCCCTTTTTAAAAAAAAAAACCCTGTGGCTACCCTTGACTTTTTATGCCTTCTCACAACTAAATAATCCATGCAGTGGCCACAAAAGGGAAAAGGTGGGTCTCTCTCAGAGCAGCCTCTAAAGCAGGTGTGTGGTTCTGATTTATTGCTTGTGCAAAGGGTCTTTCTGGATGGTGAGGGACTGCGGTGGGTTGCTAGTTGGCAGCTCCCTCATTTGTTGTTCTCATTCCTTAGCTGTGTGAGTTTGGGGTCTTTTTTTTTTTAACTCCTTCTCCCATCTGGCATCTCCTAATTATTTTCTATTACTAATCGCTTCTACAGGAAACAGACTGGACTGTTGAATTAAGAACCCTATAAAAGGATAATTTTGTAATTTACAAGTTTCTTACCTCACTTAAACTTTATAATGTGACACTGTATAGCTGGTGATAATCACCTTGGGCAACAATTGTGTCCAATCTCATAAACTGGGCAGGGTCAGGTCTGGTCACTCGTAGAACGTGAGAGGCTCAAGGAGAAGCTGGGGCAGTGCAGTGAGTAGCACCTCTGGCTGTGAACTAATATTTGAAATATCTTGGATTTTATGCCTTCTGCAGCTCTGTGTAGCCAGTTCAAACCTGTGCTAGGAGTCTGAGTACCAGGGATTTTCTCCACTTACCTCTCTCTTTATTCAGATGAACTCCTTTTTCTCCTCACTGTTTGCTCTGTGTGTGTCTAGATGGGAGCAGGTAAAGCATTTTACATTGGTCACTCTTTACATGCTTCCAAGTACAAATACATGTCTTTTGGCTTCCGTACAGAGATGGAAATGATGGGGAGCTGTGGTGGTCTGGTGTGCCACCCCCATCCAGTTAGAGAATGCCCTGATAGGCAGGCACATCTGCTCCACTAATAATTGCCCATTCATGAGTGGTTACCAAATGCTTAAGATCCATGGAGAGTGAAATGCTTGTTTTAGAGGTGGTAGCAGAAAGAGAAGGTGTGCCTAAAACAAGTATTAGACTGTGAAAGAAAAAAAGAACATTTTTCCTGGGGTTAATGCCACAGAAGCTGATCTGTTCTGGTCCTTGTTTCTTTCTTTTTAATCTTTCACAAGAAAAAAGATATTTTCAGCTAAAACTTCTCGTGCTTAATTTTAGTCTCTAACTGAATGTTTTCTGACTGAACAAAGTAAGGAGAGCAGTTTTATTACTAAGCTCAACAAACTACTTGCTCCTATTATTTCAAACCTGTCACACTTGTCATCAGCAAAGACAGCAACTCTTGACAGTTTTGCAAAGTCTTCCTTTGATCATTAACTTTTAGAACATTAAACTTTTCCATATTTAACCTTTCTTCTGCACAGTATCAGCAGTTAGAAACAGTGTTGCTTCTGGTATTTAGTGTTCCTACAGTCCTAATGTTTCAGTAAGGTAAGGATAACCACGCTGAAAAATCTGATTCTCAGTTCTTAATTGTTGCTCTAATCTTCATCATGTTAGTACTGCTATTCCTCAATATCAAGTTTCCTACAATTTCCAAGATGAGTAAAGGATGATGTGTTTCTAATAGGGAAGTTCATATTATAATGCACTTTGATTATATTGCTGTGTAGTGGGGATTATTATTGCATTTTCTTAGAGCTTAAGCAGTTAGAAATAAGTTGCCTAAGGAACCTCAGAGCTAGTATCACAGAGTATAATGTCCTCTATTAAGTCTTAGTCATATGTGTATGTGATTTAATAAATTTTTTCATGTTTTCCAATTTGTGAATTGGATTAGTAGCACTTAGAGGCAAGCAGCTTTTAACCTTCCTGAGAGGAGATTGGAGGAATTTTGTGACAATATGAAAAGGCTCTGTTCCCAATTTCCATTTTGCATGTAATGGCGGAACATTTTAAAAGCTCTATGCTTTATATCATGTGTCAAATAGTTTATTGGTAGAAGATTTCTGATGATTATACATTGCTGGAAAAGTCTTGAAGCCATTTCCCAAAGTTAATATGATAGTGAATTACATTTGCATTCAGGCGTTTCTGTGAATCAGATGATGATTAGAGTAGCAATATGTTTAATGCAAATGCACAAAAATTGCAGAAAGTATCCTGTGTTGTTTTGTTTCACAGAATTTCAAGTGCTCAGTCTCTTAAGTGACAGCTTCTCATTCCCTCCAGCTTCCATCCAAATCCTTGCTAGCACTGGTCGCATCTGGTGCCTGGGAGCTTCCAGTCACCTCTGCCACACTGAAGTCCTCAAGGCAGACTCACTGCTCAGTAAGCTGATCATGCTGAGAGCTTACTGGACAATTTTTATGGACCCGATGTGTTAATTCTCTTGGGCTGTTTTTACTGTTGAAAATTCACACAACTTCAGTGTTAGAAATCTTATAAGCAGTGTCATTTTTAAAGTGCTAGTTGATGGTGGCAGTACAAATGAAAAATTGCCCTGTAAAGTCAGAGGAAAAGCATGCTTAGAAAGAAAGAAGAAGTTGTGCTAGTTTAACATTTTGTTCATTTCCACTGAATTTAAGTAATGCAAATATACCCTAAATCTAGTCTTTTCGCTTTGATGTGACCTGTGCTCAAAATAAAAGCTGCTGGTCAAAGACCACACACCTCTGAAATCCCAGGTGTAGACTGGGACCTGGAACTAGTGTACTTCAACTGAAAATAGACATCAACTAAACATTATGTTGTAAGAAACCACAGACTTGCTGGGGGGGAAAAAATAAAAACTCCTGGAGTGTCTCCTGTGTAACAGAGGTTGTATGATCTGTCCACATGGCAGTGCTTCTCCCTTGAAAGGTAAATATTCTGTATAGCCAAGATTTGTGATGGGTAGTTGCATTGCCAGCCCCATTTTCAATCATTCAAAATCATTCAATTTTCAAATCAGGTGGTTATTTAAATTTGTTTCAAAGATGCTGTGTTTGACCATTTGAGATGATGATTTCTTAAGTGCCTGTCTCAAGAATTTTTAACGGTCATAGCTTTCTGTAGGGAAATGGGATGTTTACTGCCCTTATATGAAAAATTTTCCTGACAGAAGCATTTTAAAATGTTAATTAGGAAACTTAGAAGAAATAAATAGGAAAGATGACCCATATGTGTAAAAGGAGAGAAGAGAAAATTGGAACACTGGTCAACAGAGCCTTTTCTGAGAATGTGATCAGAGATTAGAAGACTTTATGGGTGGAAATAAACTGATAATTTGTTAATAACTGATTATGTGACTTTGGGAGCAGACTAATTCTGCTGCCAATTCCACTCTGGTTTCATTCATTGCACGTTTCAAAGCAGTCTTGATTTAAATAGAGATTTATGCAAGGAAGTGGGAGTCCACATGAGACTCATTTGAAGGATGATCAGCCCATCTGATTCTCCAAGTGTGCCTAATTGCACTGTATAAAATGAACAGACCGTGACCCACTGGTGCAGCTACACCCATGGACACACATGGACCTACAAAACTGGTAATCTAGGTCCAAGAGGAGTGTTGGTGAGCACTGGGGGTTACTCCATTGTTTAATTTTTCTGCAGTGAGGTGGTCCATAAGCAGGTTTTCACCATTATAAATTTTGCAAGCATGTTGCATATAGCCATTTGACAACTCTCGTATTCCTTCAGGTTAAACATTGTTTTCACCTTGACTCATCGGTTCAAATCAAATGGTAATTCAGGAAGGATTAGGAGACTTTGAATTCTTACTCTTATTTATGCTAAATAAGTATGATTATGGACTGAAAGTATGATTAAGAAAGAAACTGTGACAGCACATGTATCGTAGCAACACAGCTTATTCAGGAAGAAGTGGATGGATTCAAAACAGAGGCTGTGCCAAAGGAGCAGGTGTAGTCTGAAATACAAAGAGTGTTTAGAAATTAATGAGCTGCAGTTTTCAGTTATAACATACATTGAATTAGTCTAAATTGAATTACCGTGTAGAACAAAAAAAGGCTAATATTAGATGCATTAGACTGCCAGTCAAGACTAATGTTGATGAGACATAAAAAGAAATTTCCATACCATTTGCCCATGTTATACCAGTAGCCAAAACTCCTATTCCACAAGGAAAAAAATTTAAAAACACCTAATAAATATACGAATAGAAAGACCTTGTGGATTACATGATTTTCATTATCCCTAAGTATATACATTTTCAGTTATAAAAAGATAACAGAGGTTGATTGTAGAAACTGCTTTTATCAATAAGATTTTTAAATGGATATTATAAAGGAAATGTAACTTATTTATTTCCTTTTCAAAGGGTATGGTTAAACTTGTATTTTATTTTTATTTTTCCTTTTATTTGAGGAAATCCTTATAACAGTGAGTCAGATGAGGAATAAAACCACCAGTCTCTTGTGGTTTCAAATGATTAGTCTTAGCAGCCTGTTTTCTCTTACAATACTTTAATTTAGTATATCAGTAATAAAGAGCATTTGCCAAAAGAGGAGCATTCATGCAGCTGCCAATTTGCATTACATTTTAACTGCTATCACTCCTATGGAGCATATGGCATTTATAAATTACTTTTAAGGTCTTTTTGGAATACAGTCTGCCTTGACGTGTCATGACTCAAGAGGCTTTTGCTGGAGTGACCCTGCACTGTAATGAACGTCATTCGTGCCTCGGTCACAGCAGCGCAGCTCTCTGCAGACCAGCAGGGAGACATGTCCCAGACAAAGGGATGGGAAGAAAATGCAATGCTGTCAGCTGAAATAGGAAATGCTGACTCAATGACAGCAAGATGGAGAAGCTGCTGAGGAACAGGCTCTGTGCTGCTGACCAGGGTGAGGGTTGCTCCCCTAGGCAGAGCTCCTTGTTTCATCAACTCCTCTCCCTGAAGGCCTTGTAGCTGCAAGACAGATCTCTCTAGCTCCGGTTTAGCAACGTGCCATGGTGTAATAATTAACGTAAACTACGTGAGTAGTCCTCTCAGTCTCTCTGCTCCTGCCTTGCCCAGGGAGAGGAGTGCCTGGCCAAGGTGCGTGCTTTAACTCACTGTTTAGCATACCACCTCCATGGCCCAGGCTCCTGGCAGGAGGGGAGGAAGATAGGATGGACCAAAACCAAAATTATGAAGGATGGAGGGGTGGATAGGAAGGACAGAAAGCAAAATTGTAAAGGACAGTCTTTGTTTGGAGGATTTACTGGAGACAAATTCCAGTGTTTAATGATGCTTCTCTTCTTTTTCACAAATTGTCTTGAATGGTTTGCCTGGGGAACAGTGATGCTGTCAGCCCCCTGAGGCAGGGAGGTGGTACCTTCTGTCCTCTACCAGTTCTTGCTCTCCTTCTGTACTTTTCTAGGTTTGGTTCGGGTTGGCCCTCTTTTAATGCAGTTTGTTTTCAGGCAGAAGTATGGGACTGTGTAAGGAGCTACTACAAAACAAGGAGACAATTTCTGAGGCTGATGCCTCAGCTTGAACTCATAGTCATGGGAACTGCTTTCCTCGCCACAGTCAGAGTTAGGAGCTCATTTCTTAGCTTTTTGGGTAGCTTTTATCATGGTGTTTGATTGGCATCTCCTGCCTCAGTGTCACACAGCTTGGTAGCAGCTCTCCTTTTGTCAACCAGTCACATCCTGCTTCTTGCAAGCAGGCTGGTAGTCTCTGTCTTTAAGGAATGGGCTGGAGCAGTGGGTTATTTCAACAGAGGCAGCTGGGGCCATGGGGACATCTCGCCCTGGTGTCTGCAGGGAAGAGCCCTGTGGCTCCTGCTTGTCCTGGGATGAGGGCAGGACTGCACCTTCTCATCCACAATGCAACACTGTGAGGAAGTGTATCACTATTTATGCTGCATAAAGGAACTTGTAGCTAGAGCTTATAAAACACCGTTAGCACCATTATTGATTGCAACATCACACCCCTACCTGTGCACGTTCCCACGTGCCCACATACACCCCTATAGTGGCATTTGTACCTATGGAGTGTGGAGGAAACCCCTGGAATTACCTGTACATGGTGGGCCAGTTGCTGACCTCTGAAAGCTAAGTCGCTTGATATCAGCAAAGTCCTCCAGAAGTGGACCGAAAGCAGAACTTCTTCCTTGAAGGTACTGAGAAATTTTTATTTTATTTTTGCCACGTCTAGATCCATAGTTATATACCAAAATAGCCCACCCCCCCACCACCAAAAGGAAAAGAATGGGTTGTATTTGCCACTGAAAAGTGCCTTGCTTTTGTGCCACTATCCAGAAAAGTAAATGTCCATTGGTTTTGTCTTGCCAGTAACTGAAAGAGAGGAATAGTCACATGGGTGGGTTTTGCTGGTGCACAGTTTGGAACTGCCATTTCCAAAGGCCTCTATCAGTAACTGCCAGGAGCAAATCTACAACCTGTCAGCCACTAGGATCAAAACAGACCCAGGTCCCGATCAGCTGCAGTGACCAGTAGGTTTTAGGAGCAAAGCTACAGAAAAACTTTTCTGTTGGCTTTCCTTAAGATCTCTCCGCTTTTTTATGAGTATGCTCCGCATGGTAAGCAGACCACTAGGAACACAACAATCTTCCCAAATAATGCCAATACACTTTAATTGTATTGCACAATACAGTACTGAAGGAACTCACTTTTAATGCAGTAATTTCTAGCAGCATTATCAGGCAACATTTTTTCCATATTTAAACTTTGGATTAGATTATTTATTTATTTATTTAGTTGTTTATTTTAATTTAACAGCCTTACTTTAAGTCAAGCCAAGATTTTGGCTGAATTTGTTTAATTAAATTTTCAATTAAACATTTTTTTAACCTTCTTTTAAAATTCTAGATATAAAAATGTTCACTACCAGCTATGGAAATCATATACACTTTTATCAAAAATATAAAGAACCATTTATTTAGATTTTGCCATAATTATTTCACTGGAGGGGGTAGGGAAGGTCTGATTTAATTAGAAGTCAGTCCATTTGGAAAATTTTGTTATAAAACCCAGAACTTTTCTCAGGAGTAAGATTTCAACATTTAACCATGACTTATACCCAACTCCCCTGTGGGTAACTGTGGACTGAAAGCAGGGCTCTGTGTTGCCTGAGGATTCCATTCTACTTGAGCACTGTGGGAGCCTGAAGGTGTCCATGTGCCAGGTAAATGTGGCTGTGCTGGAATGGCAGCAAGAGAAGTCTCTGGCGGCAGAGACTGTGTGATAGTCCTTCCCACCTAGCTTCTGAGATGTCAGCTTTCAGGCTGAACTTTTCTTTTAACAGCATTCCTACCCTCTGCTCACACCATGTAGACAGAGGCTATGCCTGGCATTAGCGTTCTACAAGTGAAGAAAATTCATTAAAAGCAGCTTGTCACTACTTGCATTTGAAAAGTAAAATTTTGGGCTCCTCCTTCCCCTTCAGAGCAATCCTATGAAAGATATGACTGGGAAAGTTATATTTAGCATGGAACAAACTTCCACTAAGAGCAGCATTGAGGAAATTGGGCTCAGTTTCACAATCTGACTGATTAGCTTTTGAAAATCATGTACTGAGGTCATAAAATATGCTCATATATTTTTCATACAAGCAAGGATTTTCTGAGCATATGCATTTGGCTAAGTTAGCTACACAGTGAAACAGAATACTGCAAAATGTACAGTGGCTCACTGCATAGTAAAACAAATGTCTTGTTTCTTGATATAGATACAATAGGGCATCATCTTTGGTATTTTTAAAATACAGAAAAGGGATCATATTATATATAAATTCTGAAACAATAAAGGCATATTTAGTCATAACAACATGAAAATACCATTTGAGAATGAAAAGCCTGCAGTGTACTACATACGCATTCTGAAGAAAACATGATAATGTGTTTGAGAGTGGAGCCAGGTGCTCAGAAAACTAAACATTCCATTATATTGAAAATGCATGTGGACTTCGGGATCAACTGATCAGCTAGGTTATTCTAGGACTTGTGATCTTAACCTGACTTGAATTTTTCTGTTTTGGTTTGGGTTTTGTTTTGGTTTTTTTTTTCTGAAGTAATTTTACTTTATTACTCAACAAATGGGAATGCATTGATTTCCCTATTTAGAAAGATAATTTGTACGATGTTGACTGAACTGTGTGACTGGATTAAACTTACATAATGTGTCTTTCAGAGAGTGACTAATTGGAATTTACTGCAAGTTGCGGATGACTTTTAAATCAGTTCTGTGAAGGCTTCATAATAAGACTTACTGATTGGGAGATTAGTACCAGAAAATACGCATATATTATCCAGCTAACACTGAGAGCAAATAGTGCTCCAGAGAACAGCTGTTTCTCCTGCACCCTGAAGGACTACTCCAGGGACAAGTAAGGAAAGTGGAGTCCCAGTAGGACCTAGACTGAACCACTCTTACGGCTGACGTTTCATAACAAATGGGAACATTTGAAATAGCACGTTACAGTCTTTTTTTCCTTTTTTTCTTTTTCCCCTTCAGTCCATATGTAGGATGTAGAACCTCTAAACAGATGTTGTGGTTTAAAGGCTGTTGTGTTGCTGGGTTTGGTTTTTTAGTGCTTAAATCACTCAAATGTACAGGACTGAGGCTGCTCCGGTTGCATGCTCTGCTGAGAAGTTGCTTGGCTGTTGCTTCCAGTCATTTCATTTTCAGTTCACCTCAGTCCTGTGAAATCATGTCCTGAAATTAAATTTAAGAATGACAGCCTTGCAGTTTCCTTCCTCACGGAGTCTGCACAGCATATTGCTCCCTGCACGTGCAATCCTGATTGCAAATGTTTGTCACACACAATTACTAAAAAAAAAGAAAAAAAATAAATTAAGACTTAGGAAAGTGGAAAGGAAATTACTTTCCTCTTCAGATTTCTACCTCTTTTTCATCCAGTATGTAACAGACAGTATCTTCAGGCAGTATCTTCAGACAGAGCAAGTTATAAAGATAATTTGTTGGAAAATGAAAAGGCTCTGGAGAGGAGACTTTGCTGGCAGGTGGGAATGCAGGAGGTACTGGTGGAGAGCAGGCATTGAATCAAAAGCCAGCCAAGGGTGTAAGAAGAGGAGCAGGACCTGCAGCCTACAGGCGATAGAGACAGCTCAGAGCGCCTGGAGCAGGAGAGTGTCTTGGGAGTGGATAGCTTCCTGCAGGATTTGAGTTAAGCCCCAAGTCGGTGACTTCACTTGTTTGCTTTCAGGGATGATGACTCATCTCTGCAGTGACTAGGGCTACCTGAGGACAGTGGCTTGCTCTCTCTTACTTTATTATCTCACATACTAAAAAGTTAAAGATCTGGACCTGCCCGATGACCCAACTGTTGTCAGGAACATGTGTACAACAGAAATTTCATTCTTCAGTTTGGTTTTCAAAAGAAGAGATTTGGTCTGTGTTAAGGAAAGCATTACTTTGCAAAGCCAAACTCCCAAAGGCAGTGGCAGAAGAATGAGCATACACATTATAAAATCATGTCATCTGAAAGCAGCTGTATAAATTTTAATTTCTCACTTGCTAGCTTTATGGCTTTAACTTTCTTTCAATCTCTGTTTCTGGTGTATACCACTGTAGAGCATATAGGCCACATGCATGGCTGTAAGGGTAGGTGGTGAGCCCAGTACTGCTTTATTTGTAAACAGCAGAAAATGCTTTCCATTGAACAACGGGAAGCTGATTTATGTGAAACCAATAAGCAGTCTCTGTCAGAGTATTCTAACACAAAGCAGTGTTAAAATTAAAATTCATAACCTTATAACTGCTTTCCAGATTATAACGCATTTTCATAATTACAACCATGAGATAGGACTTTTCCCTGTTGGGTAGTTTTGCTTACCTTTTTATTGGCATTCTTAGCTTTAATTTTACAGGATCCAGAGATCTGTTTCTACTAGCCTGACTCTAAAGTGCCATTGAAAATCACTCAGTTCTTCAGAATTAGGAAAAGGGAAGCTGACAATTAAGGAGTAAGTATGCCAAAAACCAGATACATGCTCTACTAGCGATTGAAAGTGAAATTCAGCCTGCTTTACCTTGCTTCTTAAATGGAATTACACAAAATAATAAGAGTTGATTCTGATAGTAAATGTATTGTGGAAAATCACTGCGTTATTTATCTCCAACAAATTCCATTTTCAAAGAATTTATTTCCAATATGAAGTTTTGGTGATGGATTTTTTCCCTTTAAAAAATAAGAGGAATTTTGGGTTCCAAAGAAAAGTGTAATGAAATGTTTTTAGAATTCATGACCTACTTCCTGACCCTGTTGTCACTCAGAATTGTTTCGAGAGGATGACTCCTCTGGGGCAGGTGTAGGTCCACCTTGTTCCATGAGGACTTTAACCTGATGTAGTTCTTGGGAATTAAACAGTGAAGTGATCTTAGCAAGAAGGAAAGGAAAGAATGAGCTCAAAAGCCTGCCTGCTTCCTCCTCCCCTGCGTCCATACTATTTTCACACTTCATGTAGATGAAGTGGTCAGTTTTCATCATCTCTTACTCATCATCTTCGTTTCCTTGATCTCTTATTTCCTTGGAGTGCTAATACACTTGCAGGGATGGACAGAAAAATGCCAGAGGAGCATTCACCTGCGGCAGAAAGGAGTGGTTAAAAGCAAGACAGGCAGATTCAGGTACTCATTGGAAAAGTCATTGATAGGATGGAATAAGCAGCCCCTTGCCTGTATTGAAACCGGGAACTGAGTCAGACCCCTGTATGAGCCAGGAATGCCTGACAACGTCCTCCTGTATAATCTGTAGCCAGTGTTTCAATTATTAGTTGTACTGCAGATTAGTGTTTGGTGAAGCACCAGCCTTGATCCTTAATCTCTGCACCATGACCCTATGCTGAAACCCCGTAGATTTTTAAAACCTGTCGAGAAGGTACGGGTGGCCACCCAAGAGAACAGAAGAGGGGCTCCCAGTGAGCACTATTCTCAGCTGTATTGGCAGGACTGAGCTAAACTGGAACACTGTGATCCAGCTGCAGAGCACATACCAATTCCACCCAGAAGCTTGTGACAAGCTATGCTTGTCGTTGGTTTCTGACTCAGGAGAGATAAAAATACCTCTGCTGCAGCAGGGAGAGCGGTTGCGGTGCGGCAGCCTGTGCCAGGGGGAGGGAGCGAGGGAGGGCTGCGAGCTGGCTCTCTGCACAGGCAGGCGGTGCACAAGGAAAGGCACCCTACATCCCAGGAGGGTGGTCAGCCCCACGGTGTAAAGCTTTGCTGTAGTCAGATCAAGGGGCCATTTTTGCTGTCTCTGACAAAGGCTGCTCACACGTGCTTGGAGAGCACCAGAAGGAAAGGGGCAGAGTCGAGTGGCCATCGTGGTGAACCCTCCCGGCTCTCAGTGCTCAGCTGGAGGGAGCCGCCTGAGCTGGGCTGCCCTGGTGGGCAGCTCCGGGTGGATATGACATAGTCTGCCCTGCTCCTTTGTGAGCCCCTTGATTCTGGCTCCTGTGGCAGTAAGTTCAAGGCTTTAGTTGTTGTGTGAAACAGTTTCCTTTGGTTTGTGTGAGGACTGGCCAGCACCAGACTGCCCTGTGCACATTTCATCGTCAATTGCATCCGTCCAAACTTCAGGTTTCGGTCCAATGGGAGATTGTGGTCATTCACCTTCTGCTAGGATCTGTAAATTCCTAAGGAGAGGCGTCACCAGCAGCTCGGGGTTCAGGTCTTGGCTCGATGGAGTGGTGCAATGAACTTGGGGTGACATTTGTGTTCACATCCCTACAAGATGGGAGATTGGTGAGCTTGTTTTCACACGAAAAGCACTGCAAAACGTAATTTTAAGGGAAGAGTGGTGCCCATCAGCGGTCACATTACCCGCTCCTGGCCGTACCTCCTGGTGCACAGTCCACGTCAGACGGGGAGTCGGGAAGAGCCGCTTCCCGCCGTGTCCCCTGGGGCTGCTGGTGGCTGCCCTGCCTCCCGCGGCACCCCCCGAGAGCGCAGAGGTGCCACTCTACAGCGGCGCGCGGCTCATGCCACGGGTGCCTCTCCCGGGGCCGCTCGGGCCGGGCGGG